>OMLF01049067.1:0-14139 GCA_900302615.1 Holocentrus rufus | reverse complement strand
GCGCCATCTATTTGGTTAGAGGTGTCACTGTGCAGGCCATTTCTGCTCTCTACACTGCATCTGATTGGCTAACCCTGACCCGAACCAATCAACGAAGGCAAGGAGTAGTCAGGGAAAAAATCTTTCATGCAGACCACAGCTGCAATAGGCTATCCAAAATTAATGAGAACTTAAATTGATATGCGGGGGCCTTCAGTTTGACACGTGCATTACTGCATGCATGCGAATATGTTGAGAACTGGTGACATAAACTAATGTCTTACACTGGGTATGCTTACAAAGGATCGGCCTCGCAGCTGAAAGACTGCAGGTTTGAATCCCCGCGCTGGCAAGCGGAAATTGAATGAGGAATTTAATGGAGAACAACAACAACAGTCCTACCAGCTGCTCAGGGGCTGATGGGAAAAAAGGTGGCTGAACTCTGGGTGTGTAAAGAGTAAAGCATTTGCTGGAGAGGAGCAAAACACTTTTATTTATTTGTTTGTTTCTTATAAAGATCTGTATTACCTGTGCAGCAAGCCACAGCTAGTCATCCTGGGTCCACATTTAATAATGAAAGAAACTTTACAGTGATGGCTCTCTTAACAGAGTTGCATGCAGGATAAACAGCGATTCAGCCGGCTGTGAGAAGGTGCAGCCAATAAAGGGCAGTAAACTACAGGCAAAGGAAGCTGCTACTCTTGTTCACAGTAGAAAAATAGATATTTTATTATAAGGCTACATATAAAATACACATGAAGTTTTGTTTCCTGAAGGCCTTTCATGTTTATTCAAACTCTGTTACAGTTCACCATGGCACACAGTGAGTGTATTGTGGACTTTATGGATGTTAGAATAACCAAAGTAGGTGCCTCCTATAGCCCTGACCATTTTAGGAAGGAAGGAACAATTTTCTTTATGTACACAGTTGTCACCCACCAGCTTTGAGGAAACGGCTACACAAAAGCCAACTACACAGAGTAACAAGAACTTGCTCAAATTAATCACTGGGCAGATTTAGGGAGAAATGTTACCAAGAAGCCTGGCTTTACCAAGCACAGGACAAACTAAAAGACGAAACACAAATTGAACTGCTGCAGACCAAGAGGACACCTAAAAATAGTCCCTACTTACAATTCACAAGTACACACCACAAAGTCTTAAAAGGCCAGTGTTAACCATATTATTTGGAAACACCAGCATGTTCAAAGTACAGATCTCACTTGTGGTAGTAAATTTCAGATCCACTCTATCAAATTCTGAAGCGCCAAAAACCTAAAAGACCAGCTGGTAAGAAATGGCGTGTTCTCTCAGATAAACAAACTATTTTATTAGTCATTTTATTATTCATAAATCCAAAATTACAGCAGCTTGATGAACTCAAACAACACAAAAGCTCTATTGCAGATAGTAAAAATAAAAAAGATGTAAGAACTTATGAGATATGTGAACAGTACAAAGTTTTTTATTTTATTTTATGCCTTTGTATACAGTGTCTTTTCTTTTAACAATCTGCATTTATACTCTATAATTTGCATTTGATATATACTTGTTGTTACATTTCTAATAAAAAAAAATTTAGGATTGAAGTAAGAAGCGACACTTTCTTAACATGAGTCATGGAGTGATGTATGGAAATCTGCCCCAGTTCTGCTCTGAAAATTTTGATTCACCCCCATGCTGTCTGCACTTCTTATACGTCACAAAGGTGTGCACTGAGGAGGGAACTGGGACAAGGCAAAAGTCTGTTTTTTCTGCTTATTTGTTAATCTGGTGACGGCCCTGTCTCTCAACAGAGTTACTAGCAAAAACAACTTCAAAACACTTGGATTCTCCTGGATTAGCTTTAAAAATAAATGTATACAATGTATTTTATTTGGCACGTACACTGTCGCTGTATAAAGTGAAAAGTACATCACATGCTATTTCAAAACTCTGGGAAATTTAAAATGAAAAATTTCCCCAACATGTTACCATTTGTTCCTAACAGAGTTTCACCTTCAGTGTAACTTTGACCCACAGTCATAACAGAGTTCAGGAGGTAAGTTAAACCGCTCACACACGGTTTTATTTGGAAGGTCAGTATCAAACTTTAACCGGTGCGCCGTTATAAATAGATACGTTACCGGAACACACAAAAATGCAAACAAGTTTTGCATTTTTGTGTGTTCTGGTAACTTGTTTGTTCAGATCAAAACTTGTTTGCAAATGTAAACAAGTTTTGTATTTTTGTGTGTGCCAGTAACTTATTCATTCAAATTTTACAACCCAGGCTACAATACTAAAACTAACTCTGCATATGTGAACATGTAGCTATAAAACCTTTTACTGTTTGTAAACAATGATGATGCAGGTAAGGATGCGTGTGCATTTTGAAAACGGAAGTATGGCAGAGTGTAATAGCTTGTAAGGCTACAGTTTGTAACCATGAAAGATCGCAAAAACTACCTGAACAAGCGACTTCCAGATCCGTGTGGTATTACCGACTGGGTGGAAGACGTTAGTAAGTGGTCCAATATCCAGTGGCCAGATATATACATGTATTTGGTGGAGAAACCGAGTGTATACACCAGAGAGAAGTTACAAGCATACAAGTAACTGGATGCTTACAACTATGTTGTCTGTGTTCATGTACAGAACGTCAAATACCATAACACAGACTCAGAGTTTTGTGTCTTGAAGTCCGAAGTCCTTCCAAGTCAAAGACAAGGACACAAGACGCTATGTAGGAGGCATGGGTCACGGTAAACAGACCAGAGAACTACGTCCTCACAGCTCAGAGTTAATGATATAGTTGCTGTGCAAACATGAAATCTGCCTCTTTTTTACTGTAATTTTCTCCTCTTTATTACTTCCCTCATCACATCAAAACATGTTTTTCACTGTAACTCAATCATGTCAATCTAGTGTCTTGTTGGATCAGAATTCCAGCTCCCAATATTTATATATTACACTAGCATTTTTCATTTTGTCCAATTTGAGTCTGGTTGCTCTGAAACAGCAGTCTGAGTTCGATAAAACTTCAGTTGGTGCTACGTGTTTCACTGCCTGTCTTATTGGATGCAGTGTCATTCTTCCACATCACCAGAAAGAGCCACAGGAAGATGAAGACACCTGCATGAGTCACAGGAGAGAGAGAGAGAGACAAAGAGACAAACAGAGGACAGGGAATAAATAAAAGGCCATGATATTCATGCAAATGCTCCTGATGAACAGGAGGGAAGAGAGACAGCATTTCCATCAAACTACGTCAGGCCAGTAAATTCCATATGGCAGCAGCCAGGTCACTGTCTGATCTGCAATGCAAACAAGTGCTGCGTTTTTGTCACGATGCACCACCTGTTCCAGGAAACAGAAAAGCAGAGGAAGAGCGTGCTGTTGCAGTTCCTGTGGTTGCTGGTAGGTGGAGATTAGATTCATAAATAACTTCATGACCCCTTCAGGGACACACACGTCCTTTATGGAGTCAGGCTGTGATCGACATGCTGTTGTATCAGCCAGATAATTATTATTGGTAGTGGTAACAACACTATCAACTACGCCCAAGATACATTTTGTGATATGAGAAAGCAGAAATCTAACCTACTGAACCTTTAAACTATATCATGCAATAAAATCAAGAAAATTCAATTAATTATGGTAAGTGAATAAAACTTCCTGTAAATGTGATCATTTCATTTATGTATGATAACACATGTTAAGATACATATAAATGCTCAGTGGCAGGTACGTGGCCTATCTCGTGCACATAAATACATCTCTTGGCCTCAGTGTAGAAAATCATGGCTGTAAAATGTAGATTTTATTCTCCTGTGGCTCCATTGTCCTGAGCACTCCGCTGATGTGACTGTTTTAGAAGTAACATCCAAATAGATTACTGACATTTTTTGCTTGATATCTGTTTTGATTACAATGATTAAAACAATAATTTAAAACAAAAAGTTTACAAAAAAGAGTGCTTTGTGTGTTTCTGCCTCGCCTGATGATGAGCTCTGACCTTGCAGTGAGTTGAGGATACAGAAGATGTACATGCCAGCAGTGGTCAGGGCGCCAAACGAGAAGAAGATGAGACCCCAGGTGATGCCAAGCAGACAGGTGATTCCCAGCACTGTGCAGGCATTTCGTTTACCTCTGCCTTTCTCCTGCTGCCCAACCTGACATGCACAATGCAATACAATACAATACAACACAATAACAGAATAGAAAAATCTGAAAGGATCAGTTCATGGCCAGCAAAATAGTCTTATCAGTGGTCAGTATCAATTAATATGACCTCAGTTCTGCACGATTTAAAGCTAAACACCGCTGTATTTCAGACTTGAAATGCGTCATCACTGCACTGAAGTCTGTAAAAATGTCTCTCACAGGAAGGTAGACCAATGAAGATATTCATTCTCTTTGTTTCAAACTAAACAAGAATGAACATCCTTGGACTCACTGTCACTCAGGCAGCACCATGTTGAACACAAAACAAAGCTTTGATGTTGACTGTGTGCTGCAGTGAAAGGTGAAGTTATTATAATAATACCGAAACAACCATGCAATTCTTAAAATGAAAACTGTTTCCTTTACATTAGAGATTAGGGAATAGATCTTTTTTTAATTTAACTTACGCTCTGTGATTTCAGAACTTATTAACAATCTGCCAATGTGTTTTGTGGAGACTTTTAGAGACATAATGATATTACATGGCGCACAACACAAGCTGTGTTGCTGTATTTAGCGTTCTTTCTTTTGAATAGATGAGTAACATTTAGCTGTTATTGTATTTATCCAAAACCAACATGACATGAACGTGCAGATTGACCTGTACCTCCTGGCCGTGGTGGTGAGCAAAAAGACGTCTGATTGTCACAACCAGCATGATCAGGTTGAACACAAACACCAAGCTGAACACACCCACTGTCGTCACCATCTTCACCACAGTGCTGGATATGTAGCATCTACAGAGAGAGGGGGAGCGGGGATGAAGAGTGATCAGATGTGTTTTTTACAGTGCAAAAAAATCTCCATCTTTACACGCGTTTCTAACCCCTTCCTGACATCAAATTCAATTCAGCCCACTGGGATCAAGAAAATGACACTTGATTCAAGAAAATTCTGGAAACAAGTTCCATTTTTATGTGTATTATTTATCACTGATTTGTGAAGCAGTTTGTAAACCTTGTTTTTGAAAAGTTATAAAGTTATTATCAAGTTATAAGTGAATAATAAAAACACTATGATTACAGTTTCAAAGTTAGTCTGGGCTTTAAGTCCAAGCAGATTTGTGCCTGTAGGTTTCTTACATTTTTGAACCAGTGCTGTTGGTGTCAGAGGAGTGCAGAGCAACTGGGCCGTATGTGTCTTTGTCTATGATGACCACCAGGATCACGATGACTACAGGAATGCCTGAAAAACAAAGATCCTATCATCTGAATGTGCCAAAACATTCCTTCAGTCAACGGCTTCATTTAATCTTTCGAAGGCCCAGTCCCTCACTTAAACTCACAAGAGAGAGGGTTTATTATGAAATGAGGCTGACTGACTACCTTCTCAAATAGGCTATGTTGAAACGTTTGGTGCTAAAGTCCCTCTGCCGCTGCTCCACTCACCCCAGCCCACTAAGCAGAGTTTGAGCAGGTACTTCTTGACATAGATGTTGAAGACTCTGACTAGGAGCAGGTACAGGTGGAAGCCCTCCAGCAACATCCACATGAAGGTGGCCAGCAGGGAGTAGTGAAGAAGAATAGCCATGTATGTGCAAAACCCCGAGGGGGACAGTGCTGCCACCTGATGGTTGGGCAGGAAATGGAGGTTGAGGAGGATCAAGGAAATGACCAGGTTGATGTGGATCTTCATGGTGATGTCTGATCTGGCACTTCTGTCAGAGAGAGAAAGGGACTGATCTGTGCTAAGTAGTAAACATAAAGCCATACTGAAGGAAACAAGGAACGTGGAATGGATTGACAGAGGAAGCATAATGTTGAGAAGGGTGGCAAGTGAAGTCAATTTTAATAGCATGTGCCTTAACACAAAACCAGCGTGTAAACTGCTTTAAAAATAGAACTGTTCCAAAGCAGAGAATAAAGGCAGCGTGTAGGGCACAAACATCAAAAATAAGACATCAGAAATAAGATCACACTTAAATGAACATGTCACACACAGTGAAAAGGCAATAAGTAAATTTACGACTTTAAAGTGAGATTTAAAAATTCTAACTGATTCGGTCAAAACAAAATATCCCATCAGCCATGGGTACGGAAGGAAGGGGCAAAAGTACAGAAAGTAAGGGAGCAAAAAGCAAGGAAGGAAAGGATAAAAAAATGGCAAATGCGAAAGAAAAAATTAGAGAAAGGGAGAAAGGAGAGATGGAAGGAAACAGAGGATGGCATCTACCAGGAAGAATGTGTGAATGAATGAATGAAAGAGTGAAAAGGGGAGGGAGCCTGCACGGACCTTTTTGTGATGAAGAGCAGGACGGTGATAACCAGAGCACAGAGAGACAAAGTGCAGCCAATCAGAGTGATGTAAGACAGAGCCACCTGGTCTGTTGGGCTGACAGTGGGAGACACCTGGGGAGAAAACACACAACATTTCTGCTTTTCGTGTATGAATGTGCCCTACAGAATATCTGCTACCACATTTAAATTAAAAGAAAATCAGTGGACTGGAGGAAAGATCCTGACTTTTAAACTTTCTTACAGCCACAGCATTTTTATACACTTCTTCCTCAGCAGGGTATATTTTTAAGACATAAAAAAAAGTATAAGCCAGCATAAATTTCCAGGATGCATACATTATATAGTTGGTTTTGTTTTGTTTTTTTTCCCTATGAGTTCTCCAAATGAGCCTCATTTTGCTGTGGTCTGTTTCTCCTCATCACCTCCCTGAAGTTATGCACTGATTTGTACAACGAAAAATGACAAGGAGCACCGACCATGAGCACAGCGAAGTAGGTGAGGTGGTCACAGGAGCAGGTGACCTGACTCTGTCCAGACTTCCAGAGCGTCAAGCAGCCATGATCACTAAAATCTACACAGGCAGAGAGACAGGCACACACATTTTACAGTCTCTCTCCCTCTTTACAATAGAGTGCATACTGTTTCAGGTACTGTTTTTATTCACCATGAAAATAATACTGTCTAGTCACTCACTACTTGATGAAAAATTGAAGAATACACAGCTGGGTTGTTGGTTCTCCTGTGACAGAAAATCATATGACAGGTTGAGTTATGTTATTATGGGGTTAAAAGGTAGAAATGAACCTAGAATTTGAACTGTAAGGGTTCTAAGTGTTTGATTAGAAGGAATTATAAGAATCTTCTTTTCTGTAAAGGATCTGAGAAATGAAATTGCAGTTACATTTATGGTGAGGTTCCAGGTGATGTTGACCCGCTGCTGCAGTCCTGAAACTGTCTTCCCCCTCACACTGAGACCAACCAGTCTGCTCTCGCTTACATTTTGTTTGCCCCATATGTCCTGCAACACACATCCAGTCATGTGTTTTGTCACTGATGAAGAACCATTGCTTTATCAATCTGTGATGCACTGTGCAGGACAGTGCAGGTAGAGATGTGACGTCTCTTTGTCTACGATTAGACAGAAATTAGAAAAATACACCACGAAAATACATCAAACTGACCCAGAACACCAAGCTGCATCACCAATCGCTGTTTTTGTTGTTGGCATTAAAGGGCTTTAGGATGCATTTTATAACTATGAATGTACAAAGCACTTGAACTTAAAGTCTTAGGACAACAATACAACTGAAATATATATGGATTTCCCTCTTGGAGAAAAAAAATGCGTTAGAAGTTGTGTTTTGTTTTGTTTTTCATATCATATCTTGATGTAACACACACACACACACACACACACACACACACACACACATACAGACACACACACACACACTGAGTGACTCACTTCATTTGTTTCAGGCCAGGTGATCATACAGAACACAATGGTGTTGTCTGTAGTGGCCTGCAGCTCTTTGGGCAGCTGGACATTCACTTTGCTGGAGGCAGCTTCTCCTTTTGATGTTGCCTTGTCAAAGAGATAAGAACAGGAAGACGTG
Organism: Holocentrus rufus; assembly: GCA_900302615.1. Lineage (NCBI taxonomy): Eukaryota > Metazoa > Chordata > Actinopteri > Holocentriformes > Holocentridae > Holocentrus > Holocentrus rufus. The sequence continues at coordinate 6,101 of OMLF01049067.1, read as the reverse complement.
ACGTGTCTAGTTCCACTGAAGAGAGCATTTACATCAACTACAGGGAAGCAATTGTTTTGCCAAGTTCAAGTTTATTTAAAGCCCAAGTGTATGTGTGTGTGTGTGTGTGTGTGTGTGTGTGTGTGTAGACCTTTGACAAAAATGCTTATTTCCAATTCTACTTAAAGCTGCTGTATGCGATATATTATGTTAAAATAAGTGTTAAATAACCTTCCATCAGCAATCAATAATCTAAAATGTTTGGTCAGTGACATGGCTCTGCCAGTGCCTCCGCTCTGCAGAAAACAGAAAGTACAAATTTCTGGTATCCCGCTCCCACTTTTTCCAATCAGAAGACAGAACTCCACAAAGAGGCGGACCTCTGTGCCGTTCAAGATCAGGAGGCAGAATTTCAGCGTAACTGATGATGAGCTATACCGACTCCAGTGCTCCCATGAACTTAAATAAATACACTAAGCAAATTCAGACGGCAAATTCGGTCAGCTGAAGAAAAGTAATATTGTAACTGACACACATTCTCTCTCTCTCTGCTGCATGTTCAAGTGATGACGTAGGGAGGAGGGCGGGGAGTGCTAACTGCAAGAGCAGACAGGAAGTTAGCCAAAATGCCAATATCGCTTACTGCTGCTATAACTTCTGATTTAACTTCTCAATGCTGTAATGAATTTGAAATGACAGTACTGACCAGTGACTGCAGCCTAACCAGCGTTAGGAGTTCTTGAAAAGAAGGTATATTTTATTTTGCTGTGATTATAACGAATAGGTTATTATTGTACTAATTTTTCATGTTTCATGTTCTCGTTGTATTTACTAAAATTCCTTCTGCCACACTGGACTGATGTGTGACAGGTCATCCATCGTACGTCCCTGTACAGCTACAGCCCATTAGAGTCCACACATGTAGTGACATGTCTGCCGCTGAAAGCATTTCTGCCACTACTCCTTGGCTTTGTATGTGACATCCTGGTGCCTCTCTACCAGCATACTATGTACTGAAACTGAGCAAGTTCCTTTATATCATCACATTAAAATGCAGATTAAAACCACACCACAAGGTATGTTAGTTCCATAATCAAACAGAATTTCAGTAGACACAGGATGTTGGGGTAAGATAGTTTCAGATCTTACAGGTGGGAGGTGGGGATTAGGCCAACGTGGGTGGAGTGTTAAAAAATGTCGTTGATGAGATACTGATGAGAAATGTCTGTGTGTGTGTGTAATTTTATTTGTTTATCTATTTATTTATTTATTTATTTTAAATAAATTCTGTTTTACAAAGGCTGCCCCCATATCTTTCATCCCATCTGTCCTGGAATGACAGCAGTCTTTACACCTACATGCGTCATGACTGTTGGGAAGATCTGCTTTCTGTTACTGTGCCCACACACTCGCAACACACTCCAAAAAACTTGTTGACCTCATTAATACCACTGAGATTCCAAGACATGATTTCAAACTTAATCGATTATCCTTGTATTTGTTAATCCCTTTGAATGGCTTTTACTGTTTTATACTTTTGTATTTTTGTCCATTTTTTTCTGGTAACATTTGCATGTTTATCATAAAACATTTGCTCTTATCATTTTTTATCTACGTCATTGATGTAACAGTTTCCTATTATGTCCTCAGAGGCATTTAACACCATTTAACACCATTTACACCATTTAAAGTGATTTTGATTTTGTCTTTGGTTCAGACTAACAGGACCTTACCTGAGTCTCACTGGCAGAAATGCGGAGGCCGTTGAAGGTGTCTTCAGGTTTGTACAGCATGACCACCATTCGGCCAACATTCATGGATTTGGTCTCAGTCACATTTGTTGCTTCTAGAAGACGTTCTAGCTTCTTAATTGTGCTATTGGACAAAAAAATACCAATTTTGTGAATTTTCTATACCCATGGATACATCTGGAAAAAAAGATAAAACAAAAATACAAACATCTAGCTGTCTAAAATGTGTGCATCATAAAATAGGACGTTTAAATACATAATCAACATACATAATCATAATCATTTATTCAAACAACTTGAATAAAAATTTACTTTATAGTGCTGTGTTGGGCTCCTTTTGCCAAAATGTCATCGACGATGTTCACACAACACTTGGTATACTCCAAATCTGAACAATAAAATAAAGCAAAGATTTACTTATAATCAGACCCTATGCAGATAAGATGACAAATATAAAGGATCTCTCTATATATATATCTCTGTATATATAAAGGATCAATATTAGAGGATCTCACCTGGTCTCCCCTCCTTGTCTAAACAGTTCCGATCACATGAACTGCTGCTGACGGTTGATGGTGAACTGGTGCTGTCCAGTGCTTCTGAACTGCTGCTGACGGTTGATGGTGAACTGGTGCTGTCCGGTGGCTCTGAACTGCTGCTGACGGTTGATGGTGAACTGGTGCTGTCCAGTGCTTCTGAACTGCTGCTGACGGTTGATGGTGAACTGGTGCTGTCCGGTGGCTCTGAACTGCTGCTGACGGTTGATGGTGAACTGGTGCTGTCCGGTGGCTCTGAACTGCTGCTGTCGGCTGATGATGAACCGGTGCTGTCCAGTGCTTGTGAACTGCTGCTGTCGTCTGATGATGAACCGGTGCTGTCCGGTGCTTGTGAACTGCTGCTGTCGTCTGATGATGAACCGGTGCTGTCCAGTGCTTGTGAACTGCTGCTGTCGTCTGATGATGAACCGGTGCCGTCCGGTGCTTGTGAACTGCTGCTGGCTGATGCTGAAACAGGGCTGGAGTCCAGACTGTGAGATATCCAAGACCAAGTCAGCCAGCAGAGGAACCAAAACTTCATCCTGTTAGTTGTTAGTGAAAGACGCCAACCACAGACAGACAGAGGCTTCAGCTGGAACAAAACCTGTGTCAAATTAGCTATGAAATGAACTTGGAACACAGTGAACACTGGTGAAACATCATCAAGCCACGCACGCAGAGAAATGCACAGACATCCACAGAATCTGAAGTCATTTCCTCCTATGCATCTGCTACTAAGTAATATCAAAATAGTATCAAAATAGATCGCAACATTGGGATGTACATAAAAAAAACAATATTTACCTGGGACGTATTATCATGTTGACTCCGTGTAGCATGAATTTTGCATGAACCAGAGGATGTACACAGCTACTAGACTGATGTGACAGCAGGATTAAAAAAAAAGAAAGAAAGAAGGAAAAAAAAATGAACACAGGAAGAGATAAGCTGGTTTCTCACTTTATTCAGGAAGCAGACAGAGCAAACAGATCATGTAAATGATGACATTAAAGAGGAAGTGTTGACAGTCAGGCAACAAAGAATAGTATACCCGTGTAGGCACACACCACAACACTGAATATGTTTCAGCCACAGGCAAATGTACCCTGCAGCCTGGGGATTCAGTCCCAGTGAGGCTTTTTCACATCAGAGGTTTGATGGAGGAAGTGCAGCAAGTTTGATGCTCAACTTGACACGAGCACGCCTGTAACAGGCAGCTTGGTTAGTGAGTGCATATCACTGGTTTCACCAACAGAGGGCGGCAGCACATCAACAAACCAAGTGCAGCAAATGTTGAGGTGTGTTGAACACAGGCGCTCAAGCTGCTGTGTGCTGAATGTCAGTTTCAAATAAATGCTCCTGTTATTTCATGAATGGGAATCAAACCCAATGCTAAGGATCATTTAATTAAAGCAACAAAGTTATCTCATGGGGTTTCCTGGGGGCTCAGTTGGTCAAGGTGTACAGTATGAGCCCAGAATGTCCTGGGTTCAAGTCCAGCCTGGGACCTTGGTGTACATCACCCCTCACCCCGTCTCTCTCTCTTTCCCGATCACCCCTGTCTCTCTTCACTGTCCCGTAAAGCAGAAATGCCAAAAAATAATCTTATAAAGCTTCTTTTCCATATTGAATGTTGCCAGTTTAACTTTTTCCCATAGTTTCATGATTGGGAATTAACCCATCCTGAGCCGTCCCAGTCTTGTTTGTGTCTGGAGATCAGACTGCTGTCTTCATCATACGAAGTTGTCTGCTTTATACCCACATGTGTTTATGGGCCCAGCTGTAGCTACAGACACCACTGATGCATTCCTCTCTCTGTCTCTCTCTCTCTCTCTGTGTGTGTGTGTGTGTGTGTTCCTGTGTGTGTGTTTTGTCACTTAGTCCCTCCTTGCCCATACACACTGTGTTTTATCCATCAGGACGTTCACTACCTGGGTGTGCAGGTGGCCTCTGCCAGCTGTCCAGCAGCAGGAGAGCAAACAAACTAGACCAGACCAGACTGAAGTAGAACAGAATAGAAACACATTTGAACCACATGTAAAATCAATCTCCCACTTCACCTCACTAAACCCAGTTACTTCACACCTTTACCTTCTTTCCATGTAAAATGAAACCACCCACATATTTATTCATATTCATATTTATTATTCTCCCTAAGCAGCTCTTTCCATGACACTTTACCAGAGATGCTGTCTTTTATATTTGCTCATTTACTTATTTTAAATTTCTTTCTTCATGTCCAGTTGTAACTGAGGACTGTGTTCTTACAGTTTGTATTATTATCACTGTTATTTTCTATCTCCAAGGCGCTGAAGTTGTCTCCTATACCGTTATGATTAGGATAGTGGGTGGGGATTTTTGAATATGACTTCTATTGTTTTGTCACTCAGCCTGGAAAGAATAAAAATAAAATGTGAATGTGTCTGCCAGAGGGCCAGGTGGGATGTGTGTGACGGTCTGTGTGAAGGCGATGACTGACTGATGTCGGTAGCAGCTCTGTTAGCCTTCAGGGTTTGATCAGAGACTGCTCACCTGGGTAAAAAGAGCCTGGTGCAGCAGTAGGTAACGTGACTCACACACAGCAGGTGTCAACGCTCTCTGAGGCTCAGCGTGTCATTATGACTAACTGGGAAAAACCTGGGTGATTTTTTTTTTTTTTACCTGCTGGATGTTTGTGACTGTAGCATTTCACATTGTCAGCACAAAGGGTGATTGGCTATATGCCCATACTTTAAAGTTATCCAGCTATTCACGGCAAATCCCACAGTTTTAATGAGGAATTATTCGGAGGTGACTGGTGCTCATACAGCTCTGGTGTGGCTGCTCGAAAATATGAAAAATGTTCAATTTACTCAGACAGTCGGGGGCTTCTTTAAAGCTAAATTTAACAGTGACAACTTTTCTATGTTAAGAGCTTGTGGATTTCTGTGTTAACATTGTCAGAGTGACACTTTTTACACATTTCAAACAAATCTACAGCTGCTCTTTTTTTAAAATTAAGGTGTTACTGTCTTTTCACATGTGCAAAGCTACAGCTGAAAAGGTTGAGTCTAGACTTTTGCCTTAGAAAAAGCTAATCTTATTCTACTCTGTCATTCTTTGTGGCACTGATGAAAGATATATTATTTAAGGGGAATTTTTCGGTAACTACCACTGTGTGTTCAGTGGACTGTGGCCCCGCTTCCTCTGTAGTGACCAGAGAGCTGTTTGGACGCTACACTGTCCTGCAAAGCCAAGGATCAGTAAGAAATACAAAAAACGACTTCAAAGGTCATTTCCTGTGGTTTCCTGGTGGCTTGGTTAGATAAGTGCAGGTTTAAATCAAGACTTTATTGCTCATCATCCTTTCAGTCTCTGCTCACTGTGGCTGTCCAATAAAGCAAAAACACCAGCAAATGAACTACAATGAAAGATCTCCTGTCACACTAAATACAATGCTGATGCAGAAGTGGATAACATATCGCATCAGCATTGCTGTTGCTATAAATTGTAAAGCAAAGTATTGAGCTGTAACATTAAAAGACTCAAGAAGTAGTTACTTGTGTTCTCCCTCGGGGCAGCACAGACCGGATCCACTGACAGGGATCTGTCTGGACCTTACAGACATGTCTGTCCTCTGCCTCCATCACACAGACAAAGAGCAAATGAAAGGCAGTCAGCGTAACCCTCTGCCGCCCTATCAGGCCATCTGAGGTGATGACAGCTGCTTCCTCCTCAGCTGGACACATGCTGACTTTTCCCTAAAAGAAACAGGATTCAGTCACTGTTAATGGCATTTACAAAGTGGCAGATTTTTAAAAACATTGAATGCAGTTAAAGGCAAAGTAGCTGTGGG
>OMLF01049066.1:0-15668 GCA_900302615.1 Holocentrus rufus | reverse complement strand
GCTGGAAGAATTGGTACACAAAGGTACAGTTTGTTTTTTTTTAACTCACTGATCAGTCACGTGATAGATACAGTTAATGATGCCCATGTTCTTCAGGGCACGGCCTTCCCAGCAGGCCTTTGCATGGCTGGGGATGTTTCAGTCCTAAAGCTTCACATGTAAAACATTATCATTTTGATATCTTACATTTAAACCCTTTAACTTTATGAACTGAATCGGATCAGACTTTTAATAATCCATAAACCTGTAGAAAAAATGCCATCATAGAGCTTCAGAATATATGCTAGCATCTAGTTAGCATATATTTTGAAGCTCTCTGATGCCTTGTTGTGATGCTGATCACTTTACCGATCAAATATAAAGGCTGGTAAACTAGTCTGGCTGATGATTATCACAATACAAGCAAACATCAATTTCAGCAAAGATAAATTATTTTTTACTTTTTCCACTTAAAACCCTCTCTCTTTGTCTAAATCTAGTGGTTCTACACTGATTATCATGATGTATATTATCAATTTATTTCATGAAGGTTTCTGTCCGCCTTGGCTTTAGCCTCCCTCACATATTTGGATCCAAGAGTAAATATTATAGTTAATCATTTCATGAACAGGTAGTCTTATTTGAGCAGAAATCTTGAAAGCACACTTCAATCAAAACACATTTTGCACATTCTTGCTTTGCATTTGTCTATACTCTCTGTCTGTCCTGCAGCGCCCTGAGGCCAGACAGACAGAGAGGCAGACACACACTGGCTGTAGGATGGGAGACCCAGAGGAGGACAGAGAGAAGCTGACAAGCCAGCAGGCTCTGTGCGTCCCAGAGCAGACCGCCAACAAACAACCCGCCATCTCCACTCTCAAGGTACGACAGCTGATTAAAGGTCACGACAAGGGCGAGCCGCAAGAATGTTGTCACCGCACGTTACTTGTAAAGCTGGTGATCTGGGAACTGAAGCTTTTCCTGCTGCTGTACTCTTGTAAAACTCCTAAATGCCTTGAATGTGAAATGTTTTTTGGTTAATCAAACATGATCAGACATTTTTGTCCCCCAAAAGTCAGTACAATCAAGCTGTTAATACTAATCCTGGCTTGTTGTCTGTCTTACTCATTAAAGTCTGAAAGGCAAAATTCCTACTCTACATTAGCACTTAAGTATGAGTCCTGGAAGCCCAGTGATTAGCACTGCATGACTGCAACGCTGCACAACAGTCATCAATCAGCATGTGCAAAGTTAATGGGGCAGTTTGCTCACAACACATTTAAACTCTTTTTTTTTTTTTTTAATCCCAGACTTCACTGTAAAAAAAAATCCTGCAGGAAACATTTTCTGCACAGCTCAATCTGGAGATGGTCGGTTGTAGTTTTTGTTTTGATTTGATATTACAGAAAAGAGCCTATAGAATCAAGAAAAGAACTAAACTAACTTGAAAACTTTTCCAAATTGTTTTTTTTTAGCCTTTATTTAGCTGGGCAGGTTTGCTGAGCACCTGTATCTGCAATTCTCTGCTTTGCATTCATGCAGCTGCATACAATTTTGGAATGTGTGTGTGAGATTATTATGTGGTGGTAAAAAATCTGAAAATCAGCTTTAATTTCAGTGCAGCAAGTCAGTAAGCCTACTAGTGAAGTTAGCACCATCTACAGAGGGATTACATTGTTCATAGTTTTTTTCCTATACAATAGGCCTGCAAAGCCCTTTGAGTCTGTAGTGATTAAAGGCTCTAAATGATTAATTATCTTAATTAAGGGCTCTAAACTTGAACTTGAACATATTTTTTTCAATCGATTCTCACGTTTTTGAATGTGTATATATTTCTACTTTTTGAGTTGAAAACAGCCTATAAATTATCAAGTTTGGCTGACGATGTGCTTATCTTTGTGTTTTCTAGCTGTTCATAGTGGCGCTGTCCTTCGCCTATTTCTCCAAGGCCTTGGCGGGAACGTACATGAAGAGCTCCATCACTCAGATTGAGAGACGCTTCGACCTCTCCAGCTCACTCACTGGACTCATAGATGGCGGCTTTGAGATGGGTATCATCTATCACTTAATTTTATTCCTGATGAGGCTTTCCACCATTCTTTTCACTTTGACTCTACACCCCTCATTCAGTTTTTTTAATTAGTTTTCCTTCTCCTTTGTTGGCTCGTCCTTCTCGATGGCAGGAAACTTGTTGTTCCTAGCTGTGGTCAGCCATTTTGGGGCCAAGCTGCACCGGCCCAGGCTCATCGCTGTGGGCTGTTTCCTCATGTCTGTGGGGTCGCTTCTCACCGGCCTGCCGCACTTCTTCATGGGACGGTAAACAAACGCTGGCTTCTTAGAGATATAAGTGAAATGAGCAGGAGATGAACAAAAAAATTCATTGCAGCTTTGGTTTTGTTTTCACAGCTACAAGTTTGATTCGGTCATCCAGGGTTTTCATAATGAGAGCGTGAGTATCGCTGCCTGTGTGGATCCCATGAAGCAAGTAGAGGTGCTGGAAATCCAGATAGAGCCTTCAGTGGAAGACAACACGGGTAGGACAAAGGACACACACACACACACAAACACACACACAAATGCACATACACATGGGATCTATCTGTAGATGGATTTATCATAAACATTTGCTAGGTAACATTTTTACATAAGAAGACACCCATCTTATCAGCCTAAATCATTAAGTAGGTCTGCAGCAGAGAAGAGCGTCCCCCTCAAATCAATTTCTGGTGTCAGGAGTGTTGAGAAATGTTCTAGTACAGGAAGGGGTTTCAGTCCTTTTCATGTTCTGGACCCCCACAGTGACTTTAATTAAGCTGCAGAGCCCCATTTGATGTGATTTTGCTCCATAGGGACCCTCATATGAAAAGATATTTTGGTTTGTTTTGAGTTTTACGTAGTTTAGATGACATACTTTAGCACTGAGAAATAGATTCAAAGTGGTGAGATTAAAACAGTGTTAAAATAACCACTCATGTATTTTTTGTATTGTAACAATTTCTAGTGGATTAAATTATGGTGAAATTAAACTATTCCTCATTTTATTGAGGACCCCCTGAAAACCCCTCAATGACCACAGAGGGTCCCCAAACCCCATTTTGAAAACCACTCTTCTAATAAATAAACATTCTGTGGACATCACATGCAAAGCAATTAATCTTAATACTAGATCTTACTGGAATCAACCATAAAACATGTAGAATATTACAGAAAAATGAATGAATGAATGAATGAATGAATGAATTCCCAGTGGAAAATAATGAAGATATCTCTCATAATCCCCTGAGCAGCCTGTGTCAGAGACTCCAGCTCCCACATGTGGATCTATGTTTTCCTGGGAAACGCTCTGCGGGGGATCGGAGAGACGCCGGTCACACCGCTGGGCATCTCCTACATCGACGACTTCGCTAAAACTGAAAACTCTCCCTTTTATATAGGTGAGATAAAATGAACATTAAAGTCAGACAGATTTTGTCATTATTTTTCATCAAAACAGACGACAAGGAGCTGAGGCCAAAATTATCCCTAAGTAACACTGTTTATTAAAAATGTAGGAAGCAGTGATTTTAATGTGATGTTACTGTGAAAATATACTACATCATACAAAATGTAAACATTTTGATTATTTGCTTTGTGATTGGCAGCTTGTCTGCAGACCATCACCCTCCTCGGCCCCATGTTTGGGTTCCTTCTGGGCTCCTATTGTGCAAAACTATTTGTTGATATCGGATATGTTGATTTGGGTAAGTGCAAAACATTTAATATGTTTTGGTTTGACAAAGTATACACAGTCATGTTCATCAGTTTCATCGATTTGTTTTTAGACATTATTACACATTCAGTGGCATTTGCACCTGCATTTTCTAGTGTTCACATTTTTTATTTGTTATCAATTCTGCTTATCGGTCTGATTCTTTATCAGTTTCCTTATTGATTAATGATCAATTAATCAATAAGGGAAAAAAGTAGGTTGTCAGCGTCAGTGCAACTGTTTTATTATCTCTGAGTCTGAACAGTGTAGAAAGTACAGGTCAGTGCCTTTTGTGGAGGTTACAGCAAGACCAGCAACCACAAACAACCTCAGTGTGTGACACCATGTCTGCCTGATAACATCTGAACATGTTCTAATAAATTACAATGCTCCTTTTCTTAAAACGACAGTTTGCAACGCACAACTGTCGAAAACATGCTGGCATCAATAAAAGGAATTGATAAGCTTGGAGGCATATGATTCCAGTGGATTGGACAATTTGGAACCAGTTCTCAACTTGAGCCAGTTCTCGATTCCCATCCTTACACATGGGGTGTGTAGGGTCATAATTGAGTGTATGGTGGCCACTTTTTTTCTCTCTTGTATGTAAATGATCTAAAGGCTTTTATGGACAATTCAGCATAACTCTAATGAAGCCAAGAGGCACTTGAGCTACTTGATATCCTGGCCATAATGACCATAACCTGCTGTGCTAATTATGCCATTGAATGTGCATGTGTAATTTGTGCATTAATTAGACAGTTTTTCTGTGTCAATATACAAATTTCCAAATAATGTAACAGGGGCATAAATAACTATCTTAAAACAGTGAAGGAGTTAACAGTAGATTCAAGAATGCAATGCAATTAATATGCAAATTTATGCTGCAAGGTATTCCAGATTATCTTGCTTTAATTATCTTGCTTGCAACTTAATACAATCAGGACAACATGATGTCCTGCATATCATGTGCCATGATGGCAAAACACAAAAGTACAGTTAAAAGTTCACTTAGTGCAGCTCTGCTAAATATAATCAGATGGGTTTCAGTTGTCGATGCTTATTGGAGTAGAATCACCGTTCAGGATGAAACTGAGAAAGTCTCCCTGGTCAGAAGTTGAAAATGGTGAGGGAGTCAGTGTTAGTTGGGATGTATGTCACATAGCCATACGTCAGCGGTGTGTCAGGTCCGAGCAGCATTCACAAAAATAAACCACAGTACATGTTTTCGGCCAGAAATATGATATTTTTAGACAGATAAAACAATGGTGACTCAGCTGGAAATCCTGGTTCAGCTTCATTTTGACTATGCCAGCTGTTCATGGTACAATGGTCTGATAAACTACCTTAAAAATAGACTGCAGACCTGTCAGAACGGGTTAGTATGGACTGTCCTGGGCGAGACCTGTGAGGAGAGTCTTGGAGAGAGTCTCCGATGGTTAAAGGTTGATGTTACAGTCTCTCACATTGACCCGGGTACATGGAATTGTTCAGGGGGCATCTCAAAATACATAATGACTTATTTCAAATGGATAAATTATTTGTTAGAAAAATGCTGTCAGTTGATCGATGAGCCTATATCACAAAGTTGGGATGCAACAAAGAAGACTGCCCCATCCCTATTCTTTGATATAAGGCATCACAGACCAGGTCTGTTGACACAAGCATTCTGCCTGCAGTTTACTGACATCATGTGACATAATTTGGGGATACCGAAATTCAGATTTTTCAAATATTTACCTTTCACTGCCATAGGGGGCGGTCTGTATGCAACCTTACCAGTATAGCTGCAAGTTAAGGTTCAAGGTAAACTTCATCAAGATAAATTTTACTATGCCTCAACTGGGAAATTGATTTGATCATCTAAACTGATTTGATTATGAAGACATTCTAAAAAGTGCAAAAACAAACATAAGATGAACCACTTTGCATAGCTATTCTAATTCATGCCATAAGCTTCCATGTCGATGAATGACTGAATATATTAAGTATCACACACTACCAATAATGGCCTAAATTGTACATTCTTAAAGCAATATGCATTCTCATGCATTGTAAAATTTTAACTGTGACTCTGCACAAGTGACTTTTTGTATCTTGTTGTTTTTATTTTATGTTGTAGGATTCTGGATTTAATTTTGTTGTTTATTGGGTCAAGAAGATGGGCAAGACCATTTAGGATCTGACTGGTTTTTAAATGAGGTCGATTGACCCTGGTGTGTATGGTATATCCAGTGGCTGATGCACTTGGTTCCAAAAATGAAACATCTCCGTGTTTTTCCATCCAGACAGCATTACCATCTCTCCTAAAGATGCTCGCTGGGTGGGCGCCTGGTGGTTGGGCTTCCTGGTGTCTTCTGCCATCCTGTTCCTGGCAGGCATCCCGTTCTGGTTCCTGCCCCGCTCGTTGCCCAAGCAAGGGGCAGACAAGGACAAGTCGCCCCCCAGCCCTGAGCCTCTGGATGGGACAGAGAACGCTCTCAACAGCAACAACAACAACAACAACAACAATCAAAATGTCAAACTGAGTGACATTGCTAAAGGTAGCTAACATCCTCTAATCCTCTCTACATGACAAAACACTAAAATTTTACAGGACACATGAAAAAAAAAAGGGTAAGGGTATGGTGTGAAATGCAACTTCAGTTCCATGCAACTTGGGACTTCCAGGCATCCCATCCACTGAAAATTATAAATTCTGATTGCATCATCATTCGGAATGTTCCATATGGGTTTGTTGACATGGAAACTGCAAAAGTCCCATTTGCAACCTGCAACTAATTGCATGGAAGTTTGAGTTGCATTTGAAAGTCCCACAAGAAATTTTGCATCTTGGGGAAATAGAATTCAATCAAGTGAGACTCAAAACAATCAATTTCACCACCTTTTTCAAATTTCATTTCATCAAAACTTTCAATGTGAAGCTTTAAATTACCATAAAGTCAGTCACTGAATTTGAATTTGATCCCACTTAAAATGCACCGAACTGTATATTACTGACAAATTCTCAGTGCCAGTTTGTGTGTGTCTGGTTACTGTTTTCACTAAATATCCTTCCATAGGGTTTCTTCCCTCTCTGCGGTGTCTGTTGGGAACTCCCACCTACTTCCTGCTCCTTTGTGCGAGCCTCCTGAAGTTCAATTCATTCATCGGCCTGCTCACCTTCAAAGCCAAATACATGGAACAACAGTTTGGACAGTCGGCATCAAGAGCCAACTTCCTCATAGGTAACGAAATGAGTCACTTCTGTTCAGTGAGCTGAATCGCACGCAGTCATTGTTCCGGGTCCGACCAGTGCTGCACGGAGTTGTGATTGTACTTGGACGAAGTGGTAGTGGTGAGCCAAGAAACAAAGGGACAGGAGAGAAAGAAGAAAGGAAGGAAAGAGGAAGAAAGGAAGGGAGCACCAAGGATAATTTTACAATTGGTTCAAACTGCAGGATCCTGACATTGGCCGCACTCCAACATTCAAGTCTCAATTGTTGGCCTGCCAGCTTTGATGTTGATTTGGGCTAAAGACTCTTAGAGCAGCAGTCTTTGGACTATAGGGGGTCTGATGTTGAAACACCCAGTGAGCCCAACTTACATGTGAACATTTGTCCAGAAGGTTAGAGATCAATCTCTTTGTCCTAGTTTTTGATCCTGTTTCTTTTAACTTTTCTTCCCTCATGTAAGAAATTGATAATATGATTTGCTAACCATTCTTTAGATGTGTGTATAGCGTTCACCTGTTCAGGCGGCATATCCTCCCTAAGAAATGGAAGAGGGAAGCAGACATATCTTGAATAGTCAAATTTGCAAATACTTTGGTTAAAAATGCCAATCATCTTCAAGACACTTCAGCAGAATACATGGCTTATGATGGCCACATGATGTTGCAAGGATCAAATCCTCTGACTGCTCTCTCTAACGATCAGTATCTGGATCAATGAACTGGACTGATTACTCTTCCCATTCTGTATTAATGTAGTAATTTGTAGCAACAAATTTTGAAAAATCAAATCATGTGTTGCATCGTTTTGAGATGTTTACAGCTTTAGAAATAAATGCTGCAGAGAACTGGGAAGCTTTAAATCGCTGTAATCAACTTGTTCATTTTGGAACTTTTCAGACAAAACTTTTGTTCATAAGAAAAAATCACATTGGTGGACAAACAAAGAAGCGTGGAAATCCATTTGGCTGCTGACGCCACAAGTTCAGCCGTGGCCAACTTTTCTTGGCCAACAAGTTTGTTGACCATCCTCACATCAACCAGGCTGCCTTAGTTGCTCATCCCTAAAAAAAAAAAAATAATTGAACTTGTGAGGACTTCTAGATTGTGCACTGTGCACTACTTTTCTTGTCCTCTTCTTCCAGGTGTGTTGAACCTGCCCGTGGTGGCGGTGGGAATTTTCCTAGGAGGGCTGCTGATGAAGCGGTATAAGCTGAGTGTGGTGTCAGGAGCCCAGCTGTCCTTTGTCACCTCCTTCATGGCATACCTCCTCGTCCTGCTGCAGTTCGGCACCAAGTGTGACAACATTCCTGTGGCTGGGCTCACCGTTTTATACAACGGGTCAGTATCACGACTGTGATGTAAATATTTTGAGGCAATGAAGATTACCAAAACTAACAAAAAAAAAAATACTTCTTTACAGACAGAATTGGGAATTTATTACATCTATACATCTATAATTTCAGTCTATTTGCACCAACTGAATGCATATAAAACTATTTTTGAACTATGTCATAATTCGTCCATCCATTGAACAATGCACAAAATATTTCAGAGTAAAATTCCTACACACAACTCTCAGCCCCTGTCTAATTCTGTCATTATGTCATTCTGTCATCAGTTCATAAGTTCAAATGGATGCCTGAAGGGTCGATAAATAATGAATGAACGAATGAATGAATTCTTAAGATAAGCCGATATAAAATGTAAATCCTCTGTGCCCTGCAGGACCCCTAGTGTATCATACAGAGGCGATATGCTCTTCTCAGAGTGTAACAGAGAGTGCTCCTGCTCGGCTCAGGAGTGGGACCCTGTGTGCTCGGAGAACGGCATCACCTACATCTCTCCGTGCATGGCGGGCTGCCTCAGCTCCACCGGATATGGCAAGAACACAGTAAGGCCACATGCAGGAGCACACATGCATACACATCAGCACGCTTGATGGTAAGCAGGACAGCTCATGCATGTGTAAACAGCATTGACATTGAAGCTTCTCACCAGACATGAAGAAGAAGATTTTTGGATCTGAAGAGTGCAGAGTTTACTGATGTCATGCTACAAGGCTTCTGGATATTGAAGCTTGACAATCCAAAGTTACCTTGTGCTGCCACTTGGTGCCGCCAATGTGCAAAATGTGCTTAGTGTATCCTAAACAGTTCTGGCTTCTTCTAAATGTATCAATCTTTATTGGATGTTTTGTGTTTTTACATAGTGACTGTTTTGCCATTTTTTCCCCTATATACCAGGTTTTCCACGACTGCAGCTGTGTGTCCTCCCATTTCCCAGGTGAGGGCAACATGTCAGTGAGCCTGGGTCAGTGCCCCCGTTCCAAGGACTGCAGCCGCAGCTTCACCTCCTACATGGCTGTGTCTGTTCTCAGCTCCTTCATCAACTCACTGGGAGCCACTCCTGGTTACATGGTCATCATACGGTGTGTGCACACATTCCTGGCATGAAGGAAATAACTTTATTGCCACAAATGAGCCTTGAAAGTAAAGAGTACCAAGCAGATAGTATTAGCCACAATGAAATAGGAAAGAATTGCAGTAAATAGTCGTCACTGACCACAAGCTTGTGTTAGAGAACTGTGAGCTTGATCTGAGTTGCCTCCTATTTTCTAGAGATACTGAGGATGAACTTAAAATAATGATTTTTTCCCCCAGAATGGGCTCTCCATAAGTTACCTGGTGTCTTATATTTACAGATGCATCTCACCTGAGCTCAAGTCCCTTGCACTGGGTATCCAAACCCTGGTTGTTAGGACTCTTGGTAAGCCTCGTCACTTTCAGCTGCATTCAATAAATCAGACTTTTTCTGCCTTTATTTTCTTTTCAGAGTCAGCATTGCTTTTCAAAGGTCCAATGACAAAATAAACTGAAATTTACTCCCTCTTCTGGTACAAGTGCCACCCTTTGTTCACTTCAGGTTCTATTTTTTCAGTTAGCCTGACTGGCAGTGGCGTGACAGTCTATGATGCAGCCAGGCAGAGGATGTGAGACTAAACTGGGAGGACTCTTAACCTAGTAGGATCTTACAGTCCATGCCAATATGAATGGCACCAGTAAATAGTAAATCTGGGAATGAGAATATGGCTAATGCCACATCTGAGAAACATGGAGGACAATGTTTCCTTCTTCTTCTATAAGGTTGTAACTGTATTCATGTGATGTTTTGACTGTTTCCAGGTGGAATTCCTGCACCAGTATACTTCGGGGCCCTGATAGATTCAACTTGCTTGAAATGGGCGATCAAGAAGTGTGGGGGCAGAGGGGCCTGTCGCCTGTATGACTCTGATATGTACAGGTAAGCAATGGCTACTCGACTTAACCACAGTTTTAAATTAAGTTAGGAATGCACTGATATCACTTCTTCAGTGCCGATGGATATTGGTCTTGAGTATTTGGTCTGTTTTTTTTCTGCACCTGTACATGGTAGCGTGGAATTTGTTTTTGCTACCTGACTATTCCTTTTGCATCTAAGACACCTTGGCTATAAATATATTTTTTCTCTAGTTACAGTTGTGCTTTGTTATGCATCCTGCCCAGTCTTCTGTGCTTTGATTTTCTCTGTTTTCAGAGTCATCTTCTTGGGTCTAATCACTTGCCTCAGTGGCTCCTCGTACTTCTTCATGATCGCCGTCATTATCCTCCTCAGACGGCAGTTCAGGAAACCAGAGGCGGCAAAAGAGACGCAGCGACCTGATGCTCAGACAGAAATTGAACTCCAGGCCCCCTTGGGTCCAACTGAGGAGCAGCCTGACACTCCCAAAACTAACAAGCCGCCTCACACCCCAAAAGTTCAGGTAAAGGTGGTGGTGGAACTGGAGGAGGGAGCAGAGACTCACAGAACAGAGCAGCTCCCCCAAGACGGGAGACCGTTCCCTGAATACAACGACACAGAGGAGGAGCAACAGCCCAGATCCGAGACTGAGACTGCTGTGGAGTTCACTGAAGTTACTAGTGAGGGAGCGGAGATGGAGACAGAAGAGACGAAGTCAAAGAGAGAGATGAAAGAGGGAGAGGACAAAGTCTGTGAGGAGATGAACGGGCTGTTGGAAGCAGAAGAATTGGACCCATTGGAACCTAACACAAAGGACAGCAGTGTGGCAGAGAAATGCTCATCTCACAGCAAAGAAACTGATGGTCCACAATCATAGTGCGCCCAACAGCTTGGTCTTAATTACACGACCAAAAACGGCTAACCCAGTTATAAGCATAAACAATTTATGCGTATGATTTACGGGATTTTTTTTTTTCAAAGACAGATTGCTTTGTTTGCTGGACAGTAGCCTCATCTATACTAATAGTAATTTTGTTCTTTTGCTATGAGTTAGCAGCAGCATATTACACTTGATTCTACTGTGAAAAGGTCAAGGTCGAGCTTTATTGTCATGTTCAATACAAAATTGTACAATGAAATGTAGCTGCAGCCCCCCATGCTACCATGCCAAGAGTAAAAAATAATAAACTATAACAATAAAAGACACATTAGGAAACACATTCATTTTCAGAAAAACATTCATTAAAATAGAAAAAGTTAGGTACTTCCTCTGTGGCCCATGACCAACCTTCCCACCAAATTTGTTGGAAATCCACTTGGAAGTTCGATGAATTGGTGTGCATCCGATTCATAGCCCTCCCCCCATCTATGAATCACTGTTTGGTGTGTGTCAGTTCATCACACAGTGGGAGTTTGGTGGGAAGGTTGGTCATAAACCATAGAGGAAGTGGCTAACTTGTTGCGCCCCTTGGCCAAAAGGGGGCATGGTAGTGGGCATGGCATATGACAAAATTGAATTTGAATTGAATTGAAAAAGGCATCCCAATGGTTTCATATGTCATCACAAAACCTTGACCAGGTATGTAACTGGCCACAGGAGAACTAATTAATAGCTCAGTCCGTTCAGTCAAAAGGGGGCGTGGCATTGGGTATGATATGCCACAAAAAGTCACTTAACTTCCCAATGGCTTAGTACAACTCTCTGCCTTAGTGAAGCTTACCCACTGCAGCTCTTGTGCTGTGGCCTGGGGATTGGCGCAGGTTGTTCAAATATGGCGTTACTCTCAAACAGACAGAAGCCGTAATCTCTCTGGTAGGCTCTGAAGGCATTGAGTACAGTTTGCTGTCCGAAGATGTTTGGTTTGTTCATCTTGTACCATGTTAAGAGAATGAAAAGCTCTTCCCCAAAAATAGTTTTTTCTCTCTGTGTCTCCTCCATGTAATCCTTTGGCAGTGGGGAAACCATAAAACCATACTGGCTCATTGCTGTGGTGTTTCTTCACTGCACTTGACATGTGATCCCAAAGATTATATGTCAATCAAACAGTGTATCCAGCACTTTGATGCATTTCTTTTTGGATTTTCTGATGATAAAGTTTGAGTTTCTGTGGGTGGCGCTCTTACTTTGTCTTTTCAGCCACTGCTAAATTCTTCTAATTATCCCAAATCAACTGCTGTTGCTGCTGCTGGAACATGAAACTCATCATTTCCAACGTGCCTGAAGATTTTTCTCATGAAAGCGCTACCAGATGGAGTACTTAAACCAACAAATGTAAAATCTTTCATGAGGTGGCTACAAGTTGCATCACTATTGCATTATATAGATACAAGATAGAAACAGACATTTGTTTATATGAAACTGTTGTGGATTATGACTTTAATTTCTTTCCATAATTGTCAAGTGCATACACATCAGTGGAATTACAAAACTACAAACAGCTCTACAAAGGCTCAAAGTCTCTTTCCATGAAGGAAAACATTCACCAGAGGGCTAATTGTAAGTATGGGGCTGCTTTGAAAAGGGTGTTGTCTCTTCCATTTAAATTAGTGGCATATCAATGCCATATTTAGGCTTCAGGGGAAAGTGCATGTTTGAGCAGTATTTGCCTGACAAAACAACAAAACCAAATGCCAGCTTACCTTACATGGAAGTCATTCATTTCCATATAATACATGCACAAATGCCTGCCATTTGTTTTCCGAATTGGTGATGTTAATTATTGTAATGAGTGTGTGTGCATGCATAATATGAAGAAGAGGGACCAGAGATGCTGCATAATGTAAAAACTCCTTAATGGCCAGTTATTCAACCAAGATCTGTTATTGCAGATTGGAGTGGTGTGTACATTTGTGTATCCGTCACTGAAGTACTACATCATGCGATGGGGGCAACATCCCTACTATAATCACTGCATACCTCCATGTTCACAACAGGAAGAGTCATTATCAGAGGCCACAGCCCCATTACCCTCTGCACTCCAGATATGTAATCATGCTCCTCTGACCTCTGACCCCTCTTACCTACAATCCTGCTAATGCTAACAAACCACATTTATCTTGTGCACAGAAGCTTTGCAAAACCAGTGCACTGAATGTACAAACTTCAATAGGTGCATAGAAGTGAATGAGCAGAGGGTTTTCTTGTGTGTCCTTGAGCAATGCATTTTGTGGAGCACCTTCAAAGTATAAATAAGAGCTGAATATTACTGGAATTCTTTAGGATCATGCAGGTTCACTGGGCTTGTCAGAAATTAAGGCTAAATTACTGTAACTATCTTGCCTGCAGTATTACGTATAATCTTGCAGTGCATTTCAAAAGCAGAATATCATGTTGCAGCTATATGATATCTGGCTTTTCATAGTTAATGATGTAATCCAAGAAAGGAGACAACTAAATCGTGCAAAAGGCATTTTCCTCCCAACATTCAAAAATAGACTTGACATAGTCCCACTCATACTCGCCCACATTCATCTTTCTTTTCTCTCTCTTCCTTTCTCCCTGCCCTTCCTTTCTTGTCCTTCCAGCTCCCCCCTTCTCTCAAGATGTGCATATAAACCTGTCAAAACATCTGCCCTCTATTCCACTCGAGTAACTAATTATTAACCAATGGCTGCCTATGAAACAGAATGTTATTGCGTAAATAAGCTTCAGTTCCTCATCAATTATGCCTCAATTCCTCATCAGCTCCTCATCATCAATTCCTAAAGGAGCCAAATGAGTCAGATGACTTTAGGTTACCAATTCTTGAATTATTTGTTTAGAGGTCAACAGCGGAAATCAGCTTGATATTAATCAATACAATTGTTGGTGGGAGGAGGAAGTGAGGCACACAATAAATTCTCAGCTACAAATATTTCTTAACTCACAGCTTTTAGTCCTGTCTGCACATGTGAACTGAACCCTCTATTAAAGCAGAGAAAGCTTGATGTGTCGTGTCTCTGCTTTCCGGTAATTAGGGTTTTATTAGAAAGTTCACAGGCAGGAAACATTGGATTCATGGGACCTTGGTGGGTGTGGGCATTATATGTCCATTAGGACTGCATCACATCTCTGTTAGCTCAAAGTTGTGGTTAAAAGCCAGCACTTACCAGCAGTCTGCAGCCTGTGGTGGTATTTCCCTAAGTGAGAGTGTGGGATGATCTCTGTGGCTGCAGGCAAACGTTCACAGCTCATTAGAAAGAATAGTCCTAACACTGGGAATACATCCACTGCAGCTTCCATACATTTGATCGCAAATCAGTTAAAAGCTAATGGTTGTTATTTACTGAATTCTTTGGATTTAAGAATGGTACATTTCATCGTTAGTTTGTCTAAAAGTCATGTTTTTAAAGTGGTAATTAAGATACTTATTGCTGTGGTGTTTCTCCACTGCCCTTCCCAGAGATGACCTGTCAATCAAACAGTGTGGGCGGGACTGTGTCATCTTTCTCTTTGGATTTTCCGTGGATGCAGTTTGAGTTTCTGCAGGTGGCGCTCTGTTCTTTGTCTGTTCAGCCACGGTGGCTCATCACTGCTCATGCAAACTACCTTCTTCTTCTTCTTCTTCTTCTTCTTCTTCTTCTTCTTCAGTTTATTCCAAACTGTTTCTGGGGAAATACATGCATCACTTCCTTTGTAACTAAAGATATTTACCGAGAAAGACCTACCAGACACTGCTTGTTTAGAACAGCAAATGCAAAAGCTTTCATGAGTATAGATCAGATTAAATCAGAGAGCAGCAAAACTGACATTTATTTCCATGAAAATGTCACAGATTATTATCCACAATTTTGAGAGATCGGCCATCCTCTAATAACACCCAATTAAATGCTAGACAAATCCTCTTCTATTATAAATAGCATACAATAAAAGGCAAATTTGATCTATTAGTCTTACTGTGGACCATATTATTGGAGATTATTGGGAAGGAGTGTGACTCCTTATCTTCTGTTGAACTACAGTTATAAATTCCCAGCTTACCTCATCCCTGCAATGCATTGTACTCATGTTTTACTATCATTTTATTAATTAGTAGTTTGTCAGTTGTTTGTGACTCAACCCCTAGAATAATGAGGACCTTTTAATAATTCATGTCAATTCATCTTCACATTCATTATTTATGATCGATGAACCCCTGAGAATGGCAGCAGGGCCAGAGTTTAGTGACCTAAAACTTCCTCATGTGCCTTGATGTAAAAAAAATAAAGAAATAAATAAAATAAAGTGTGCTCTCTACTTTGACAGTGTTCATCTCCCAGGTGTGGGTTTATGGTGGGTCAGTCCCACCACGGATCCTGATGACAGCAATGACGAAGGTGATGATGGGGATGGTGACGTAATGCGAATGTGTGTGTGTGTGTGAGAGAGTATGTGATGTGTGTATAGGTGTGTGCATCTGTGCATGTGTTTGAGAGACAGTGCGTTAAGCTATAGTGGTGTGTGTTCATGGTATATGAGACCTTAAATTGAGA
>OMLF01049063.1:0-25766 GCA_900302615.1 Holocentrus rufus | reverse complement strand
ACAGCCACACTCACAGCCAGCTGCAGCTCCACCAGCCCTCCATGCACTCTCACCCGTCCCAGAGCACCGGGTTCCTCCTGCCCCAGCAGTACTTCTTCCCCTTGCAGCCTGACGCCTTCACAGGGGCCAAAGGCTTTGCCGACTTCGGGCAGAGCTGACAGCGCTCTCAGCAGGGGAAAAAAAAGGGTGATTACAGGATTTTGTGATGGGATATGAGTCAGTGTGGCAATGTGGGCAAACACACTGCAACACAGCCGCTGGTGTCGGGAAGGAACACTGATGTCGGCCAAATGGAGACGGAGAAAGCAACAGCAGGACAGGAGGAAAAGTGTGAAAATGTTGAGCAATGTGCCTAAGGGGTGTTTCACACTGCGCTACAGGACATGTCAGATCTCAACACACCTGTTAAAAGCAATAACAGTTTTGATTCTTATGCACTTTTTGTATTCAATATTGTAAACACAGTTGTGTGTCCTCCCTTTATTTTTTTACATGCCTTTTTCCCAAGTGGCAGCTCACAATATTGGCCAACTTTTTGCCAATATTATTGCTGAAAAAATAATTGCATCCCAGTGTTTTTTTAAAGAACAATACAAACAGGGATGTTTTCTCTGAGACTGTGCTGAACTTAAGACTTTGGAAAGTCAAATGTTTATTTCGACAATCGCAGGGGCCTCTTAGAGAGCGGAGGAACTGGCACACAAAGGAAGTTTTATTTGTGGAGGTACATGACTACTTTTACAGGATATCATACAAATCGAACCAGGCAGTGCACCCCCAGATCAGGGGTGTCGTAATTATTCCTTAAGTTACAAAAAATAAAATTTTATCTGTCACTACCTTCTGTGCACTGTGATGAATGTAAGGCAAAGCAAAATCTGTTGAATGACATTATAATCATATGAAGACAGCAAAAAGTGTCATGAAATCGGGGAGGCCTCCATCACTACTGGAGCAGAGCAGAGCGGTTGGCGCTGCACAACAGTTCCCTACCTATCGCTCATTCTTGCGCCAGACTTCACAGCAGGAATGCAGCGCTGAGATCAGTCATTGTCATTGTTCAATGAGCATGGCATGGCCACAGTGTTAAAAACAACTAGCCCCAGAAATAGAGTTTTAGGTTGCACCAACAGGTATGGCAACATCTCAACAAAGACGGCTCTGTTCTCCAGTCATTTGAGCGTAAAACAGACTTGGCAATCAGTGTCTAATGAACATCTCAAGACTGTTTTGCTGCTGATATCTGACGCTACATCCAGGGTTCCTTGATATTTTTGATGGATATATCCCATGACATTTCCATGACTATCACAACATGCAGTTTCCATGATCAGTGCTTATCAGCAACTACGTTACAGTTCTTCACACAGGACTTCTGTAATCAGTGCTATTTGGGCTACTGTTCCTTCAAAGGTAACTGTATCTGCCAGGAGCTAAGCCATTTCACACTTGACTGATGAGGGGGAAAAAAAAGAAAAAAAAACGTCATGATCATATTTCCATGACATTTCCAAAATCTTTTAGACGTGTAATTCATCTAAATTGGCCACACCTTAAACATAATTTTCAAAATGCTTTTTTAGGTTATTTGTTGAAATATGAGCTACTGTCATTTTTTATCTGTTTTAAGGATATTACTTAAGTCTGCCTTACAGTATTGGCCTTAACTTCAAATCTATTATGGGCTATATGCTTCTGCATTAAAAATGTAAGTAGAAAAAAAATTCAATTTTAAATCCTATTTAATTTTACGTTTCAGTCAGAGATCATCAAGGATGTGATCAGTAGTATAAAAGAACAATGAAAAATGTATTTCCTATTACAAATACATGGGAGCTCTATGTTCAAAAAGTCCTGACACAAAAATGACACAAATGTCCCAGACTCATTCAGTAATTTTTACCCCATTAGGACGGAGTAAAAGCCCAGCGGAGCCGGTTTTATTAATCTGTTACAAGGGACAGATTATTATGAAGGGACAGATCAAGAGAAGGGTCTGCCAAGAATCACATGATAATAATAAATAGGGATTTTGCTGATATTGTTTGTCCTACATTCAGACTGATGTTTTTCCTCGAGTCTCCCCTGCCTTTTCCTGTTTAGGTTCTCACTGCGCTGAATGTCCTGTTTGTTGCCACACACACAGGCATAAGATTACATGGGAGATACAACAGTTAGGAAAGAAGACGACGATCAGGTTTTTCCTTCATGTTTGCAAAGTTTATTTCAGTAGTCCTTCATGGCAGTAAAAGACAACACTTAAAAGTTTGCAGTCCCAACATGCAGAACAATCATTTAACAAAATGACGTAAAAGAAACAAATATTCAAACCAAAATTTAAAAGTGCATTTTTCTTCTGTAAAGTGACCAACACTTGAGGGAGAATCAAAGTAGTACGATTAACACTTAATCAAAGAACAGCTTTTGTTATCCATTCATGCAGCCCACAACTTTCACAGACGACGACGTGTTTTAATGTTTTCCGGAAAAAAAGCGACATTCCAAGCCTTCCACGACAACGAGATCCACATTCAGCAGTTTGGAAATTTTGACAGATGACAACCAATTAGTAACACTAAAGAATAGCATAACAGATCAATTCATTGATATACCCTCACTAAACTAAGAAAAGAAACACAAAAGAGCTTTTTTTTTGTAAAGTAGAGGTACACTGCATGAAGAACACAAGTTACAAACATGTACACCCAGAGAAATTGTATACCAAAACCAATAACCAGATAATACCAGATATCCACTACTGGAAAGGTACATTGAGTGCATTGTGCAACATCTCCTGTCAAAGCGAGCTGAGCATTGGAGGGGCCGAAAACTCCCATGGCTGAGGCTGGAGTTTGACCGCACAAACCCACACACACAACCATTCACACACTTACTTACAAATAAACAGTCATACCAGATACAAACACGCACACACACACACACACATTCCCAGATGGGCCATGCATCAGCACATAGTAGTACACCATAACTATACCTGGAGTCGTGCAGACAGACAATTGGAGCAAGCATTACCACACATGAATGTGTGCGCGCAAAAACAGACAGACACACACACGCACGCACGCACGCACGCACGCACGCACACACATACACACACACACTAAAACAATGCAACAAGAGAACTGAGGTGCCAGGAACTCCCAGTCTCACATATAGGACACATACATGCAATGCTTACATAGAATTATCCACAGAAGAGGTTACACATACACACACGCGCACGCACGCACACACATACACACACGCACACATGCACATGCAAGCAACAAACGCGCACACACACACCCACACACACACACATGCACTCACACACATACACATTCGTCACCAGAAATCTGATCTCCCATAGGGAGAAGAAAGCATTCACACAGACACAAGTAGTCAATTATAAATAAACAAAGCTATAACAATATTAATATTAACAATAACAAGACGTTTAAGAAAGCTCAGTTTCCTCATTCTATCATTTGAGCATTCTGCCAGTTTATCAGAGAAAGAAAACTAAAGAAGTTACAGACAACAATTCATTACAAAGCCAGTCAATGCAAAATTCATACATCTCCAATATAAAAATACAAATTCACAAAATAACTATAGAGACAAAGTAGTTTTGATACTGTTGTGGAGTTTCCTGGCTAATGTTTCTTTCTCCCTTAAGCTAATGGCACTTATGTTAGAGGGATAAAATCTCCATTTTAAGGGACATACTATCACGAAATAGAAGCCACCATTGTAAGCATACAGAAATTCAACATGACCATCATCTTACCCTCCACTGGACTCTGCAGAAACAAAGGAATCTTGGTTTTACATGTGCCACAAGGCACTCGATGTGATTTTCACATTGTACAAGTACAATACTGTTGTGGGGGAGACAATGATTTTGTCTTCTCAGAAGGTGAGCACTGTTCTATGCTAGCTGACTAGACTATTCTTGGCTATCTTTTTCTATTAGGGAAAAGGTCTAGTTAGGCACCATTGTGATTGTTGCAGCCGAGTGATGTGTGGAATGCAATTACTTTGTCAGGAGCAATCGAACTGCTGTATAAATGGTGGAAACTGGACTTTGCCACAGGAGGCAATTGTTAAAAAAAGAAAATTATAACCAGGCACAATATCCACATATTTAAAAGGAAAAAAAAATCAGAAACAGAAAAGAAAAAAAATGTGAATGAAAGAAACAGGTATGGCTGAAGGCATGAAAAAATGTAAGGCCTTACTATACAGTAAATGTTTCCTTAAGTGCAAAACAAAGAAGAAAATCAAAACATTTAAAATCTGGTCTGAAGTGGTCCATTTAGTGCTGGAATACACTCAGGAGTGTAATTATGTTTGGTTTTAAGTTTTTTTCCGAATTTACTGGTACTTGGAATCGATTGTATATACGACTGCTCTTTGGCAATCTAAGTTCAAATTAATTTTTGTCCTCTTAAAGTAATCACTGTCCAGTGTTTTCACTTTTACAATACATTAACAGTAATGCAGAGGCCGGACTTCAATTTAATAAAATGATTTTATAGTTTTTGGCTCAGTGCTAAAAATGTCTTGCCTTAAATAAATAGGGAGGAGATCATTCACTCCGAAAAACTGAGCTCCAACAGCGAGGAACTTTAGACCACAGGCTCTGCTAAAAAAGCACAGTGCTCATCATGTCTGCTGGACACACAACTACAGCATAGTAAATATGTTTTCAATACTTTTTTGTTCCTTGTTTTTTTCCCTTTTTGAAGTATAACAAGACATCATTCTCTTCTGTCCATTCCATTATCATGTCCAAAAATCCCCTCAGGCTGGAGGCATAAGCTCGACCCATGGCTTCTCCTTGTTAGCTTCAAATTGCCATCGGAAACGGCTGTTGTGGCTCCGGATAGGCCGGCCAGGCCAAGACGGGCAGGGCTCACCACTCATTGGTCCTCTGTTTGGTGGTGTCATAGGCTCTGATGACCTCAGACTGTGACACCACGCCGTTCTCGTCTTGAGAGAAGGCGTAGCCATCTGCAAAAAGGATCGAGGCTGTTAAAACTGAGGCACGACAAACAAACCAGATCAAGAGGCAATTAACTTAAATAAAATTAAATGAAAATTAAGGTGTAAAAGTAAAAAATAAAAAATAAACACTCAAACCATCTCAATTAACAGAACACACACAGGTTAACATAAATCATGGAGTGAAAAGAATACACAAAAAGTAGTTAAAAAGTAACCAATGCCCCCTAAAACTAATGTTAGAGCAGCCCTGTGATCTTTTCTACAGCTCTGAAGCCAGCACAAAGGATTCACCCTGACCTTTGAACCCTGACTCACCTTCAGGTGTCAAATGACTCTGTCAGTACCTGGAGGCCAGCGGGCGAGTTCAAAGGGCCGCGCTGAGGCGAGTGCATTGTGGGGGAATAACAGCGCAAAAAATTTCATCATTCGTTATCTTGCTCTAAAAGAGCGCTCAACTCAGGACACGGCACACGAGGGAAGGAGCGGAAGTCAAGAGAGAGTGAGCTGTAAGATCTACAGGGAAAGAGGCTTCTATCAGGGGCTGGTGGGACTGGGTTTGTTTTTTTTATAGGTGAAGATTAAAATGGGAAATGCAAGGTGTCACACAGTAACGACCTGATCCCCACCTATGGGACAAACAAAACACAAAATGATCAAACAAAGGAGCAGAAAGAACAGAACAGAACAGAACAAAACAGAATAAAACAGAAATAAAAACCACAAACTGAATCTGAATCCATCTCTCCATACTGCCATGAGAAGAACTTGTCCGATTCTTAATATGAGCAGAGAGCCCGCTGGAGAGACTTCGTTGTGCTTAGCAGGTGTTAAGACACAGGGAACCATGGGGCCATCTTAGACTTACATAATGGGCCTCAAGACAGGATTACAGATGTGTATTTCCTGGATCTGGTTAATGTGGAAAATGTATAGAGAGTGGTGGGATGAGCACAGTGTTACTGCCTCCCCAGGACGGAGCGCAGCCTCTTCAGGGGGCTGTGAAGATGTGTTGGAGTAGGAATATCGAAACTCGCTCTGCTCCCCTGGCTAGCTCACGATCTGGAAGCAGATAAATCTAATGCAGATAAACCCGAGTCTCCCATTTCTCTTTGGGATAACATCTAACGGTGTAACACCTCTTCTGTCTGGAGGCGCGTTCAGGAAGTGACTGTCTGTGTGAGTGTGTGTGTGTGTGTGTGTGTGTGTGGAAAGACAAAGACAGATAGAAAGAAAGAAGTAAAGAAAGAAATAGAAATAAGAGAGAGAAAGAAAAAGAAAAAGAGAGACTGTATGACTTACGGAGCAGGTTCTGCTGCATGGAGTCAGAGCGGTACAGACTAACTGTGCTCTTCTTGAAGACGTTCTTCAGGAGCTGGGCCCTCTCCGTCAAACTACACACACACACACACACACAGAGAGAGAGAGAGAGAGAGGGAGAGTGTTAAATTCACGCTGAGCACCACAGGCAGATTTAATGACCCATACATCAAGCCTCTGTCCAATCCCCTCCACAGAGCAGAGTGGAGACAGACCTGCCAACTGCTCTACCTGCTGAGAGAGACCATTTAGGGAGACAAAACTCTGGAGATGCAGGGGGGGAGAGGAATGAATAAAGGTGCGTGTGTTTCTCTGTGTGCACGTATCTGTGTGAAATATCTGGAATATCATGTTGGCCGGGGGGGAATGCGCGTAAATCAATTGCGCTGTGTGTATTCTTTGCATACTTGTATCTGTATGTATGTGTGCGCTAATATATATCTGCCTGCCTACGTGCATATATGCAGAAACATCCACGTGTGTGTGAGTGCATGTGTGTTTGCCACTGTATACATGCTTGTTTTTGTATGTGTGGGCGTGTGCGTGTGTGCCAGGACCAGGGCTGCAGCCTGCTGGGTCCGGGACAGTGGCCAGGCAGGGGGATCGCTTTCAGCCGGCAGGAGATTTCACCCTGATCTGCTCCATGCTAATTCCCACCACAGGCCTTGGGGACCCGAGAGAGTGAGGGAACCTGGTTTAACTAATAGGAGTCCATCTCATGGAGCTGTTTTCATGATGTATGGAGTTTAATATAGGAAGGAGGTTACTCCAAAATAAATGATTGCAAACATTAAAATAAAACTTCAGGTACATTTCAGCAGCAATTTAAAAATGTTTTGCATACAAAACACTCATACTGTTGACAATGGAGCCATTAGTCTATATTTTTTGAAAAAATAAAAAAATTATAAAAGTAAGTAATGTATTTGGGTTGATGGATGCAAATTTTCTTCCAAATGTACATAAGTAATTTGTTAAGAAATTCTTCATATTTAGTCGACAAAAGCTTTCTAAGTTCTCTCTGTGCACATTTACACAGAGCTAAAGAAGATTAATGGCTAAGACATGGGCCACTTAGGCTTGATGAATGGTTTGGATGTGTATAATAGCGGGCACTAAATAAAGAAAGCAAGTGACACCGTATATTACTTTCACACCAACAGAGAAAAATTCGCAATTATCCGAACACATTCATACATGAAGTTTTGAATTCTAGGACAAAAGCAATATAACTTTACTACAATAGACCTGTAGTGTGTTTTCTTGAGGGCATTCACTCTTCATCAAACTTTTGGTCAATTATTTTCATGGCGTTAAATAAGCATTAGGTCTGCTGGATGTTAAGAACTTAAAATGCTAAAGGCTACAAAGGGAAGAGTGGTTAAGTAGTGTGTGACTGTACCTCTTGCCATGGACCACTGCACCAGGATCTTTGGATAAGGCCTCGAGCTCCTGCACCTCATCCACCAGGGTCTTGAAACACACCTTCTTGATCCTGTATATAAAATTATATAACATTAAATAAATCCTTTCATTATTTCACGATTCATTACCTTACGACAACCAGTAAAAAACGCCTTGATCCAACCTGTAAATTTTCAGCTTAATATCTCATTAATCAATACAAGCTGCTTTATATATAACCGGAGATAAAATTTCTGACTTCACAAATCATTTATGACATCTCAAATCTACTGTGAGCTGATCCCAAGCAGATACAGGACACATATAAGCATTTCACATAGTATATTCACTAAATGGAAATGCTACACTTCCTGGGAACCCTGGGCAAAACTCAGCGAGGGATTTCTTTAGGAGATAGGAGGAATTCCGATGGAATTCCCTGCTGAGAAGTGCAGGGGGTGATGATGAGCGAGCAGAGCGGAGAGGAGACTCACACTTTGTAGGCCACGTCAAAGACCAGCGAGGTGACTGGGATGAAGAACAGGCCCATCCAGAAGACCCCTGAACTGAACATCATGTCCGCCTGACACACACACACACACACACACACACACACACACACACACACAGTTAGATTCTTTCAGGTCATTGTAGACAAAGCAGAGTTCAACAGCTGATTAGGTAAACGGAGAAGAGCTCTTTAACAGAACAAAAAAAACAAAAGGCCCCAAAGGTATCGCCATTCTCACCTTCTATTGTACCAAATAACAAAAACCATGCATGACAAAAGTAGCCCAAAACAAGAAGCTGAGCTGTGAAAACAGTGAGTGGATGAGCCCAACTGTCTTGGTCAAAGTAGGTAATCCACCGTGACTAAATGATACCACGTTGTTGTTTGGATTTCCTCTTCCCGCCCCTTCAAGGACCGAGGAACTACCTGTGAATTATTTAGACAATGGTGTCTTTTACACAGGAAAAACAACTCCACTCTGTGGTGTGTTGAGAACTCCTGTCGATACATCACTACAGGAGCAGGATGGGGATTTGAGATGCTTTCAATGTGCAGAAAAGTTGCATTCAACACATCAGCAACTCAACTGAAGCGGGTGTAGATGAAGCAGAACGGCTCGAATATACAGTATGTCTGTAAGTTTCATGGATAAATACTTCATTTTTCCACTTGAATGGCTGTTTGGAGAAGATAATCACATTACATCAGCTCCTCAGGGTAGCTGCTATCAGCAAAAGATACAGATAACATAGTTTCCTAAAAGCATAAACCAGTGATGTTATAAGGCTGGGTCAACAACCAAAGATGTTCTGCAGAAAACTTAAAATTCAAAATTTACTTCAGAGGAGTTAAACTCAGCATAGCTTCTAATAAATGAGGTATGGCGGTATAAAATAAATAAAATAATTAAAAAACATAGTGGGTAGAGCATGATCCTAACTAAATTTGATTCCTACTAGGACCACCCATGCAAAAAGTTTATGTACTCACGGCCCTGTATACATTTGTATATCATATTCTGGATACAAGAACTCACCTAAAGCTACAGGTCATTGTTGCTGCTATATTATGTTATTATGTAAGGGGAAGTATATATAACTGTCTCTTGAGTAGATATGTGACTGATGCAAACTGTTCAAGAAATAACAGATCATGCAGGGTTTTGTTGTCTACATAACACAGAGTCTGAGAAAAATAAGAAATACAGAGTGGGTTACGTGACACGGGCTCTGTGCTGCACTCAAATCCACAAAATTGTAGCTTGGAAACATGGTATGCCTCAATCTGTTCAAATACACACAAAACCTGCAAAAATGCCTGTAAGCCACTCAAATGATCCTCAAATTCCACCGAGGAAATTGGAATAAGTAAGAAGAGAACTGTAAGAAGACAGGTACATAGTAAATTTTACTGAAATATGGGTGGGATTATATGTTGGATTATCCATAAATCAGCAATTCAAAGGTATCCTGGATGAAATTTCGGTACCAGACTTTAACAGGTAGAGCGTGGCACCAAGAGTACCGCAGTTACAGGTTTAAATCTCACTGAGGCAACCATGGTAACTAAAATATTTATGGGAAATCATTCTCTGTACTCTGGGACACTTTGAATAAAAGCGCTCACCAAACGGCTTGTTTTGTATTGCGCTGGGCTGCCTATTCGTAGTTTGTGAAAGCCGAGTTGAATAAAAGTTCACAGGCAGATTTTCTTTTCTGTTCTCACAAAACTTTTGAATAAAAAACAATGAGATCATGTTTTTTTATTTAGCAGGGTCTAACAAATGTGTTCATTGAGTTCGCGTGCCAAAATAAATCCACAAATGAAACAGCTACGATCTTCACTGACACTCATTTGTCTTGCCAGAAGAAAAATAAGTTTAAATTTTCCAATTCAGATCTACATCTCCTCAGATACCAGAAGTGTGCTCACAAAGCCATGGCCAAGTCTGGAGGTTCCTTTGAGTCTCGGGTGGAGGGGGGGGACAGTGGATCATCTTGGCATGGACTCACCCTTCCAGCTCTCTGAGAGGAGGCCATGTTTGCTTTGGCCTGGTTGCATTGAAACTATCTGTCATTACATGTCAAAGTGCAAAACTCGTGCTCCTTGCAATGCAATTTGGGCCTGACATGCTTGTGCCACTTGTTCAAACTGCTGGGGCCTCCAGACTATGTCCTTCCTGTAATGTGAAACAGGCAGGGCCCTCGGATGGCGCCTTAGGAGATACACACGCGTGTGCGCAAACACACACACGCGCTTGCACATACACACACGGATCAGTGTCAAAAGTATCAAAGCGCTCAGGTGTTTCCAAATTAGCTAATCTGTTCGCCATTACCAGCAAATGGACTTTGATGTCTGACAAAACACCGGGGAGAGAGGAAATCTCTAATGACGGGAAATCAAAATGGCTTTTTCCTACAGTTTGAGATGGGATGGGAATGAATAGAGCTTTTCTGTGTCGCCCAGCGACCAAAAATATATAAGATGAGGGAAAATTGCATAAAAGCACGGGATATTGTCCTGTCAATTTTGAAATTAGGCAGTCAGAGTGGAAATGTTTACTTTTTTTTGTCATAAATCAGTTTAATTATTTTGGTTTTCATCCAGTTTATCACACATTTTTAATGGGGGTGTTTAAGCTGTCTTGAGAAAATAAAGCATGACAATATCAAAGTCCAAAACCCCCAATAAATAAACCATCTCTGTCTTTTACACCTTGAAACTATGAGCAATATTTACATATCTCCTTAGATAATCTACAGCCACAAACCATGCAAATCACAGTTTATTATAAAACTCAGTAATCCATAAAAAATAGGTGGGACACCTGAGGTAAGTGTTGATCGCTTTCTTATACATTCATTAATAATCCTTGAAGCGTCAAAAACAGCAATTACTGCAAACATCATTTACAAATTACTATTAACAAATGTTTGCCATCAGGCGCTCAGACAAACTCCATTACTCCTTGCTAATCCAGCCGTGTTTGGTGGATGCGGGAGATGTTTCATACCTCAGGGCCCTCGGGAGCTGAACAGGGTGAGAGGGGTCCAGGGGTGGGGGTGGATTTTCAGGACAAACTAATAAACTTGTCTGGCTGAGCAGACAGTGGTGTGCGCTGGCACGGTGTGGTGTGTTTTGACAGGCCATCAACCCCCTCATGACCACCGGACACACACACACACACACACACACGGCACACAGAAGCAATCACATGCACATGCAGACATGCACACACACAACTCTGACTACCTAAAACACTGACACATACAAACATACAGATTGAAACTTTCACACAAACCACAAAAATAATCTATTACATCATCGCTGTATGTTTCTCAGTATGTCTAATAATTTCCAAATGCTGTGTAGGAAGAGCCCAGAGACGAAAATCAAAGGCATGGTAGTATTCAAAAAAATAAATCCTGCAACTCTGGACGTTGATCATACCTGAAAACTCAAATATTTTATGGTTCTGTTCCAGGAAGAATTGATCAGGAGAATCCATCAAAGCAGCAGCTGACTGATCAGGCTCAGTACGGCCCACAGGCTCGAAGAATGTAAATGCCTGCCATTGTGATGGTAAATGTGAGTAGGGGACAATCCGCTGCTTCACTATTCACCCTGTGCCCAGGCCTTTGGCTTTAGAAGGCATAGACCGAAAAAAGCCAACTTCATACACACAAGACCACGCCAAGAGACACATGCATGTGTCACACACAGACTCTGCCACTCCCCCACCCCCCTCCCTCTCTCTTTCACATATATGCATAAACAATAATATACACAAATACATACATAACCTCTTTTTGTCATATATTAAAGACTGATCTACTGGCTGTGTCACATCCCGGAGATGCTAATATTCAGACACTAGCTGCTTGAGTGCACAGAGCTCCTTTGTGCAACACTTTTTTTATTAGGTACACTGAAAGGAGGAGGGCTAGGCTAAGTCAAATCCAAATCCAGTCCCAGGCAGTACTTTGGTCAGCATCTATCCATGTTGTTTTTCCAATTGGCTGAATTCAGCTGGCTTAACCAGACCATACGTGTTTTCTAGAATAGGGGTGAAGACTGCTCTCTGAATTAGCCGTTGAGTAACTTCAGACAGTAAATGGCTGCAGGGAGAGGGGGGAACAGAAGGTGAATCTATGCATTTGGCCAAATGTGGCTCCATTCCTTAACAGCCTCTGCTCTGAATACAAAATCTTTACGTTAAAGCTTGCTGAAGATGAATAGGCAGCAAACACAGTAGAGCGTAGGGGAACCAGTCCCAGAGGGCTGAGAAAGACAGAAAGGAGGAGGAGGCTCACGTAAAGCCCAAGGAAGAATGGGGAAAGGAAAAATGACTGAATGAGCGAGCAACAGAAAGCGAGGAGAAGCGGCCTTACTTGGACGAGGCCTACAAATCCACACAGGCCCAAAATTCCCATCACAAAGCCGAGGCAAATGAGGAATTAACAATCCCCTAACCTCCCCGTATCGATGTGGAAAACAAACACTGACTTTCTCAGCTGGGTCCATTTACCACTCTGCTCTCTGTGTGTCGCCTCACAAAGACAGTAAGACATCCATTAAGAAAACAGAGGGAAAACCCCTTATGTAAACACTTATAACTCAGAACAAGTCACACAGCCACAACTGTCCATCTGTGATTTACAATGTGTCCTGAAAAGATTAAAATTGCCAAAAAGATAAATTATAGGACAGACTTTGTCTCAGTTTTACACGTATTCGCTCAAGAAATACACATGGACACGCATCGACCAAAATAAATAATCTACTCACCCACACTGTACCCACCCCAAGTGTCACACCATGACCACTGGTGCAGTAACCATGTGCTCTGGTGCCATATCAATCATTAACGCTGGCATGAACCCTGTGTGTGTGTTGGTGGAGTTGGGGGGGGGTTCGTTTTTTAACAACACTTTCATACAAGACACACATGGCTCCTTAAGAGAGACCATAAGCATTCCAAAAACACAGGAGGGGGACAAAGTCAACAGCGGTGGTGAATGGAGGTCTCTAATTCCATCACTCGATCTTTCACATGCAGGTTTAATAGCGAGGAACCTTTCAGGTTGCTATTAAACGACAGGGGGGGAGCTTGATGTTTCAGTCTAACCCAGCGGTATTACAGCTCCCTGTGGCTTTCAACAGGAGAGTCCACAGGTAGCAACAATCATACATGCACACCTGTTACAAAACCACTGCTTAGATTGGATTAGATACACATTATTGCAACCCCTTGGGGTAAACTGAAAGAGTTACCCTGTACGCATGAACACATGTTAGCGCACAGATAGTGTCTGTTAACAGTTCAGACCTGAAAGCCTGATTCCACATTCACACTGCAAGGAACACGATCAACAAGTCACTAGACGTTCATTCACTTCCTGTGCAGCAAGAAACAGCTGGATTTTTTGTGGTCAGTGATCATCAACAGCCAATCAGATTTCCACAGCTTCTTTTTTACCTACCGATGATTTTGCTTCACAAATATAAGTAGATAAAATATGTACTATATAAGTGGAACTGTGAAATGATTGTGCACACTAAATTATTTCCCAAGAATTCCATAGAGGCTCACAATGGAATTCACGAGGAATATGAGATGTTTGTTAAATTGTCACCTTGTAGTCTGTTATCATTCAAGTGCTTACTTCATTTTGGTGTTTTGCTTACTCAAGCCCTTTTGTCGATGTGCCTGTAATATTTTATGAGGTAATGGGCACATCCACATTTTCTCCCATATATATTAAACTATAATAAAAAACACATTGATTCTGGCCTGGGCCCTTTGCTGCGTGTCATCCGCTCTCCCTGCCTGGTCTTTCCTGTCTCTCTCCACAGTATGTGAAGCAGAAATGCATTTAAATATCAATCATTTTCTCAAAATACATGCAGAGACCCAAGAAATAACATGTTATATTGAAAATCCCTTCCATTCCTTTATAAGTCCCATCAATATCTCAAGCATACTACTTATTATGGTATGCTCCACATCCACACACTTCTGGATAAAATGATTCTTTACCAAGAAAATGTTACTTATCTCTTGGCAAAAACCACTGAGATATTGCACACTTGTCGAGTATAATATCCACGTGTTCATGACAAGTTCTGGATTAGGAGTGAGACTATAAGTTGGAAAGGCAGAAGTTGGAAAAAAGCACAGGTGTGGGTGAAAAGTGAGGAGAGGGAAGGAATATACTTGAGGCAGCTGTGTTGACGGCACAGGCGAGTCGGCAGACAGCAGGCCGGTGTGACAGGGCCTACCTGTGACACCTCCTGAGGTGCAGCTAAGCCGCTTAGCGTGGCGGATTACATTGCATGTACAGAATAATCTGACATCTTCTTTTGCTATCCGTGTCAGGCTTTTGTGGGGTGAAAATGAATGAGATATATGGTTTGGGATCTGGCCAGTTTGGAAGTACCTGTGAAAGGCACACTGGCTGTTTCAAGATGTTTTGTGGATGGATCTTGCACCTGTCTTGTCAATCGTCCAAAGAAAATTTTCTCTGACACTGATGAATGCCTTTGCAGTACGCGGACCATTGCTTAATGTCTCCGGTTAAAGGCGGTGAGGTGGGGAGTCAGTAGGAGCAGAAACAGGAGGAGAACAGAGTTCTGGTGTCGGTTGTGCTGTTGGCCCTCAGGCAGTTTTTAAACAGCAACGGGGGGAAAAAATTAAACGAACAGAGGACAAAGAGGAAAAGGCTCATACAACCAATGAAAGAGAAAGGGTCAAATAAAATTTATGCAACGACAAAGAGGACAAACATATTTGAAGGTTTAAGTTTGCATCGGGGAGGACTAAGCGAGACATGGAGCAGAGAGGGGGCTGTATCAGGGTTGAGCCTAATCTTACTCCATAGAGGTCTACAAGGTCTCAGAGGTGGAGGTAGTGTCTCTGATGCTCTCTCGGGTTTCACAGAGATATGTCCCTGTGTGATGATGTACAGGCGTCTCCGTGTTAGGGCTGGGGCGTAGGATTACCAGCTGCCCACGGGATACCCATACTTTCTTTACTCCAGTGCTGCAGGCCCTGGATGAAAGGACCCTGATTCACAGACAAGGGAGAGAATGGAGGGGAGATAGCCATTGCCCCCGTGTGTGTGTGTGAGACTGAGAGAGCGAGACGGAGAATGTGAGAGCCAGAGAGAGAGAGACCGTCTGTGTTTGTGTACATTGAGGCAGGCAGGTTTCAACTAATATGACAGGCTGGGTAAGAAATTTTGGGGTATTCTTGTCTTTTTGGATGACAATTTTACTAAATCATGAAATAATACATTTGAACTACATACTGAAAAATAGATACATGATATGGGTTGTTTTGATGACAAAGCGGTCTGAGTGGGGTTGGCATTTTCTCCTACTTCTGGCTGAATGGTGGCAAAATTACTGACTGATTAAGATTATTGTTTTCTGAATAAAAGACGCTCTATTTTTCTTGTTGGGAAGTAAACCTGCCGGGGCTCCTACAAATCAACCTACAGCGGCCCACAGGGGACAGTAGCCGACTCAATGAAAAAAAAAAAAAAAAGAATGCCCATGTTAATTTCAGGGGCACCATATGAACTTTCAAAGGCATTTTTGCCCTAAGCCACTGTTACTTTCTGACCTTGGTGGCTAGCACTCCGGATAAATGCAAACAGTCGCAGGGTGTGCTGCTCTCCAGGATGTCAGCGTGCACACCAGATCCCTTACCTCTCCTTTGCTTAGCTTCAGGATAAATTCAACCAGCACTTCTCCAGACTGCTACAATGTTTCAACGTCACCTGTAGATACTCAGGGCCGAGTGAGGGCGACGTAGCACAAACATTGGGCTAATTGGCCCAATTAAGTCATTATGCAACACAAGCCAGAGGTCCAACAGTTTATACCTCTCTGCCTCTCCTTACATAGACCCGGTGTCAAGTTATACTCTTCCCACCAGCGATTTCCCACCAGCATCTCTCTGTGGTGGAAAATGAATTATGAGGCAATGTGGGTCTATGACTGATGGGTAATAATATCGGTGGTATCTCCACTCCCAGAGGGATCATTGTTATGTGCACATGTGTGTGAGTGTGTGCCTGCATGGTTGTTTACCTCTCCTGACATGTCGGGGGCCAGAGGGATGAGGGGCCACAAGGAGGAGTAGATAGCGAAGAACACCACCCACAGGCCAATGCTGCCCCAGATGGCAATGTGACTGAACTGGTTGGTGGGGAAGCAGAGGGTGAAAAGGAAACAGAAACAATGGAGCCTCTTCATTTACAGCAAAGTCAAGCTATACAAGAATATTCATATTGAAATAGTATTTTGGAAAACATTTGATCTTTTCATATGTAAGCTTGTCTTGTAATTTGCTATTTTCATAATTTGGTTGCCTACATATAGCACATACATAGTGGCCACTGCTAAGCTCTGCAATAACTTGAAGCAGTTACCATACATGTCATTTCACTGGTATTATAATTACAAGCCCAATGGAGCACAGAGCATTTCTGGACAAAGAGGTTCAAAGATAAGAGCAGGATGGAAAAAGTAAGTCACAAGTATCTCTGGACACATAAAAACAGAGGAACTGGAAAGAGATAACAGAGCCTTAGTGAGAGAGGAGAGAGCAATCAACTTACCATGGTCCATGATGAGGTCTCAAGGCCAGCTTTAAGACAAACTGTGATGACCACAAACTATGGAGACACAAAATAAAAAGTCATGTGCTAATACAGCGAGAAATATGTATCTCTCCAATATGAAAACCACATTAAAGTCACATGCATTGAAAGGGAACCTTGTATAAATGTACTATGATATTGCATACGCACAGTTCAGGGAAAGGACACATTTAGGAGAATATTTTGTTTTTGTCCTTTTTGCTCTGAGTAAGTTGAGCACTTTATCGAGCACCTTAGATTGATGGTGCCTTGGCTGAGACTGAGACAAAAGTTGTGTGGGTTTTTTTTATGCTGGACATTTTGTTATCATTGAGTTTTCCTTGCATTCCCCAAATTTCAATTAATTAGTGCTGTGTCCTATTAGGGCGCAGTCAGGAGAAAAAGACCAAAAAATGCTTTGTGTGCCCTGTACCTTTACTTATGACTTAAGTTATAAGTAAGGAACAGAATATATACGTAAAATACTAATGCAAAGTAAAACAGTGTACAAGAAAACTAAAACCTGGGTCACACTAGATGATTCTGATGCCAATTTTAAGCCTGACTGGAATCTGGGCAATTAAGGAGCAACATTCAGGCTTGATAGTCAGCACAGATTATCCTGCAGTGTAAACATGTTTAAGATGGCAGACTGCTAATTTTTTCAAACATGCTTGATTTTGTCAGGCGGAATCAGGTGGGTTGTACAGTGTGAAGTGGTCAGTCAGTGAAAGTTTCGTTCAAGGAGGATGAAAAAGAAAATGAAAATGAAAATGACCATGGAGCAAGAAATAAACCGCTAAGGTGTATTTTTTTTTCTTTTGTAATTTTATCTTTTGGATAAAAGAGAAAATGGTTCTGAATGACAGAATCAAGGTGTTTCCCTCACTTTACAGGACCTAAGCTAGCTGCTTCGTCCTGCAGCCTCGCACTGAACGAAGTCAGCATCCAACCCGTCCTTCTCTTTGTTTCCCCAAATTTTCCCAAGACTTGGCATGTTCCTTTAAGTCTAACCGCAGTTCATTAACAGATATTTTATAATACTTGGCCCATTCAAGACACCACACCTCTTTTAAAATAACAGAAGCACTTAATGTCAAGGAGACTGGTGCACTTACTGTATAAACCATGTTGCCTAGGAGGAGATAGTCTGGAGTCTTTCCGTTGCCAAAAACAGTATCTGTGAATGGAATCAAGAAAGTTTTTACACTGATGCTCAGTGTAGCGTTCTACTGAGCTAGCCACAGAGAATCAGTCTCTGCTACAGGGCAAACAAACAGACAACAAATAGAATACGACTAAAAGTACAACTCAGTGTGAACTCTGATGTAAACTTCCCTATTAGAGACTCAGATATAACACCAAACAGGACTATGACAAATCAAAGAGAAAACCACAGTCAGTTGCTGCTCTTATTACTGCTATTTGAGATGGGCTGGAATGGTAATTCTGTCTTGTGGAACAATTAGGAAAGAGGGTCCTTATTAAAATCCATCAGTTAGACTGAAAAACAGAATCAGTATGCATTAATCATGGTTGGAAATTGGATGTTTTGGCTGACTCACTGCTGAAATAAAGAGAACCAGATTGTTTTTCCGACAAAATGGTTATTTATCCTGCCATTAAAAAGGAATTCAACGTTTTGAAAACAATTTTCCTTAAACATAGTGGTTAGGAGGGCTTCCTAAATGAATAAAATGAAAATTAATTGCGTATCAAGCAAACACGTTGCTCCAAACTTCCACGTGGGCTGGGCTGGGGCCGAGGCTAAAACAGCAGTGAGCTGTTGCCAGTAAAGAAAGAAAGACAGGGGGGCTCCTTTTCCCTTTACTTCCGGCTGGTCACATGTCTATGTGTGCGCTGAGGCTTTGCTGACAGCCCGTCAGTCAGAGTGAAGGGGCTTGGCGCCTTTGTTTGGAGAGCAGGCCCAAGCTTGTGTGGTCTTCAGCTCCGGCCAGCCAAGACTTATCGGCTCAAAGATCCCTATTCTCTCCACACACACACACACACACACACACACACATGCACGCACAACACCCCTGCATACTCGATACTCATGTGCACCAACATATACACACATGCATGCACACACACACTCAGAGCTGCCTACTTGGTTAAATTGCATGGTCTAATAATGAACAATGACCTGAACAGCGTCTATCTGGATGTGTTTTGTGCATGTATGTGTGTGTGTGTGTGTGTGTGTGTGTGTGTGTGCATACAATCAAGTAAGTGTGAATGATTGCGTGCAAATGCATTTTTGCGGGTCATTGTGTGCACACACGAACTGGTGTGCGCATGAGTACGCTTGTTAGTGTGTGTCTTTCTCGCTGAAGCGCACACATGTTTGTAATTCATGACGGGAAGGTTGAAGAGAGAACTAATTAAGACAAAGTATGTGTGTTTAACTATCCTCCTCTCCACCGCGAGCCTACCCAGAGTCATGGAAGAGTCTCTGGGAGCTACTTACCGTGCTGGAAGGCTTTGAGAGGGAACCAGAAGAGGATGACGGAGTGGAAGAGGCCGTTCAGACAATGGGCCCAGAAGACCTGCGAGAGGAGAGAGGGATGAAGGAGAGACGCCAAGAGGAGGGGAGGATGAGGAGGGAGGGGCGAGAGAGAGAGAGAGAGAGAGAGAGCGGGAGAGACAGAGACAGACAGACAGGCATGCAGACAGAGAGACAAGAAAGCATGAGAAAAGGGTGTGGGTCGCTCCAGCCTACCAAGTGACCCCTGACCCGGGCCCTTTGTCCCGGCCCAGCGCTAGGCTAAGTGGCGGTTTTGTAGGGGCCTCCTAGCTGAATGGCCACCCCGCTGACAGACACTTTGTATATCCTCTGTGTGTGTTATGGGAGAGATAGAGGGTGCTGAGTGTGTGTGCGCAAGTACATGTGTGCGTGAGAGAGCTGGTTTTGTGAAAAGCTGGTGGACAAGATGAGTGTTTGGATGTTTTTAAGACTAGACTTCAATTGAAAAATCTGCATAAAATAGTGAGTGTAAGAAATTGCAAAACGTGAGAATTTGATGTCTTCACTTTGACAATAACACCGTAATAAAACAATATATGTGCTGCCGGTGTGAGAGTTTCCCTTCATTAGATTTTATTATATTTCAGTCCTTTCATGTAAGAATTTTAAGTGGTAAAGAAATAAACGATAGGAGACTTAAACAAGCAGGAATCAGGCTGGAGACACACACAGGGAGCCTGACAGGCTTGACAGAGATTAAGCTGTTTTTATGGTAATTAATAAGAGCCAGGAAAATTGTGGCATGTGAGGTGGTGGACCATGCTGTGT
The DNA here is from genome assembly GCA_900302615.1 of Holocentrus rufus. Lineage (NCBI taxonomy): Eukaryota > Metazoa > Chordata > Actinopteri > Holocentriformes > Holocentridae > Holocentrus > Holocentrus rufus. The sequence goes on along the minus strand of OMLF01049063.1, from coordinate 5,578 downwards.
GTGTGTGTGTGTATATTCATGAGTGCAGACTTTGGATGAGTCTTTAAATCAATACTCCCTCTTCAGAACCACCTTGTTTCAAATTTACATTATGCAAGGCTGGAGCCAAACAAAACACTAATCGGCGATGTAGCATGAAACAGCCGTGAAATCTAGTCTGCCAAAAACTTCTCTGCGTTTGTGCCCCTTTTTTCTTCTCTGTACCGACCCAGACACTGGTGTTATTTCTGAAAGTTGAAAATTCATCCGGCCCAGACAGTAAAAAGCAGACTGGGTGAATATAAATAAATAAATAACTAAATAAATAACATCCAAATTCAATCTCCAGACACATTTTAATCATCATCAGTTTTTGGCAGATTACAAAACCCCCTTTTCAACAACTTAAAGGAAATCTGTCAGTACCTAAAACATTACTTATCCAAGACAAATTATACACACTGAACATTCTTGTTAATGGGATTTTCACAGGTTTGAGACAGTTTAGAAAAACGGCTACTGCTGCTTTCAGGGTTTCTGCAGGATTCAGAAAGTTAAATTTAAGACTTTTAAAGACCATTCTGAATGCAATTTAAGACCTATTTCACGTCCATAAAAGTGCACCTGTCCAGAGGTGGCTTACCGGTGTTGTAGGAGTCAGCGTTGTTAGTGCAGAATATGGGTCGCGTTGGGTGTTCTCACATAAATTCTGACTGAGCTGCACAGTTCATATTATTGGTCACTGGTTCTGTTGGTTTAATTTTGTAGTTTTGTTAAATCGAGATCAAGACAATTTTTTCCTGAAAACTCATTTAAAAGTGAGACTGAAGTTAATGCAACTTTATTAAAGTAACATTAACTAGCCTAAAACTCTAGGATTTTAGACTTTAAGACTTTTTAAAGACCTGCAGAAACCCTGTGCTTTAAGATTTAGAGTTGTGAAACAAAATCTGCCAGGAAAGGAGAGAAGAAGAAGAAAGCAGAGTAGAATTGAGTAGAGTAGAGTAGAATTGAGGTTCTTGTTCTAAGACTGAGTCTTTATAATAAATCTTGGCCTCTGTGGCTTGACCTCCTCACCTTTGCTATTGGCCTTAATAAAACAAAAGCCTGAATCCCACAGCAGCCACCATCCCCCACCCAGACTTACACCACCCTCCCACTGGGCAGCGGGTGGCCCGCAGCACCCCCACTCAGATGTGTGCTCAATTATCTGTAATGTTACAATCAAATGTTTATCCCAATTAGCCTCCCGCTGGTAAGTCCAGTTCTGTGAGAGCCTGCCCCTCTCCGTCACACTCAGCCCCAACAACGCACTGTGGGTGCAAACCACCCCTGCTTTCCCCTCAGCAGAACAACAATAATGAATGCTAATAAAATCAATAAATGTTCATAATCATTTTTCACAGTGAGGTCCTCCCTCTCACCCCTCCAGCCACCCTGCACCCTGTTCTTTCTTTCCCTTGTATCCCAGCAGGTTGCTAAGGATCCCCCCAGAATGAATGCCAGTCTGTCCTTTAAAGATTCGGCCCTTTGTGCAGCTCCTAATTGCCTAAAAAAGCATGAAAGCCTGTACTTAATATCGGGCCAAATATTTCCAGGGCTTCCCACCCCTTCCTCTACTTCTTCTTTTTCAAAGGGGTGAGAGAGAAAGAAAGAGAGAGAGAGAGAGAGAGAGAGAGAGAGAGAGACGGGCACTGTGTAAGAAGTGAAAGATGCTGGTGAACTGGTAAGGGGAGCTGTAATTACTAGGGCCACATGATGGGGACTGTGGTTTATTAGGGTGACTTAGGTGTCTGGAATATGTAATTAAAAGTGAAAGGGAGACACAGTTGAGGCCACACCTTCAGTATTTAACACCCTCGGACACTCCCTTCTTTCCCCTCAACACAAACAGCTTTAATTCACAAAGACAGTATCTGTTGTGTACAAAAGACCCAGGCGTGCAGAAAGACAGGCTTCTAGGGGCCAAATTCCTGCTGGATTTTCTCGCCTCGCCTCAGGCCAGCTGCAAGGAAAATATCACGGGAAAGGAGTGGACAAGCCAGCAAAAACAACCTGGCGACCTGGCCGAGTCATCATTTATGGGTGTTGGAAAATGAGGCCCAAACAAATTGAGGCTCACTGCTTCTAACTATCAAACACATACTTTTGTGACCCTTTCTTGGCTTGAACAACTTGATGAAGGAAAATCCACCCTACCACAAAATTCACACAACATGTTGGACTGTTCAATCAATAATTACGAGCACAACAAAGGGGATACTTCTTGTTTGAGGTTTTGATATTTGAAAAGATCTTCAAATGTATTTCTTAAGCATTCTTTCATTATAAACTTCAGGAATCTGAAAATCAATCAATGAAAATCAATGAAAACCTGCCTGGACCATAACAAATATTAGACCAAAGTCAGCAGCAGAACAACTTCATCAAGTGCGACTTGAAGACACTGTAAATGAGCCTTAGCTTTTGTATTTTGGGTTCTGGGAGAAATTTGTGCCTATGCACACTGTGGATTTAAAGGTATATAAAATGTCCCAGAACAGAGAAATAGTCTGTAGGAATTCTGTTTTACGGTGGAATTTTACTTCGACAAAGATTCACTTGAACAAAGTTGCTCCACTAATCCCTGCTGACTAATTTAACTTTTTCTCAGCCAAAAAAAATCCTATGTGTCACTTTTACAGGGAGTAGAAGTGAATCTAATTATTCTGGTGCTCTCAGTCTGCACTGAAAAAAGGAACATGTTGGATTAACTTAATTCAATAGTGGACATTGGTTGCACACAGATGTTTTACTTTGGCAGCAATTTAAACAATTGTGTTAAATTAACACAAGTTATTCATGTTCAAAAAACATGTGTATTTTGTGTTGATACAATGTGATTGAAATGTGTTATAATAAAGTAATTTGAACATTTTAATTCTTTGCAATTTTAGCATTTTATTTCAACACTATTCAATAACTTATAGTCCAATACTATTTGGTCACTTAAATACTACATGTTATTTTCATATTACATGTTAATATTATATTATTACACAATTTTTTTGTATTGTACTCTATGAAGATGGTTGCCTGTCACCACTAACCTTTCAAAATAAAATGTCTAATTTCACTGCAGTGACAGTAGGTAAAGAACTGAGCTGACATTACTGTTCTACTGTAATACAAAACAGTGAACAAGTAATGCCAGTTTTTCAGTGTTTTTATCGACTTCGAATGAAAATTAGACCTTTTCTTTTGAAAAAGTTTACAGGCAACCATCTTCAAAGAAAATACAAACATATGTTCAAGGCCTCTATTGTCAAAATTAATTCAAATAACAATTCTAACTATAAACAATTTGATATAGAACTGATTTGAAATGTAAAAACTTTAGTTGCCATTGCCATTCCAGCAATAATTTATTTTAATGTCTAATTAATACCAAATATTACCCCAATTGAAAATGAAAATGAACAGTTGCCTGTCAAAACCTTTATTCAAGAGCTAAACAGCAATACAGCGAGTATAAAAAATTTGAACACTGACCTCGTCCACATACAAACAGTGCAATAACAAATACCCGTGTTTTGTCTCCAATAATCTGAAAGATGCCGTGTGGAAAATAACAGAATCTGGTCATAAAATAAGATTCAAGATTTAAGTTTAAGTGTCACTTATGCAAGCAAAATGTAAATATTTCAAAACTGTTATACTGCCTTCAGTCAGGCCATGAATTCAGCCTGCACATAAGATGGAACTGTGTCAATATCTAATGCAACACTGTTGTAGGAATTAGAACAGCAGTTGAATTTGAAATAATCTGCACAAGGTTAGAGTTTCATAAATTACACACTGGCCTAAAACCATCTAACCTAAACACATCTTTGGTTTCACAGGTAGGGCCTGTACACGAAGAAAAAATAAAAAAAAATCCCAACTGAATTGAAAGTGAAACATGTTTCATGCGGCCCTAATGTCGCTGATCTCTTCACCTGTATAGAATACAAACATAACTGAAGAATGCTGCCAAAGTACTTATTGAGGAGAGGAAGAGGGGAAAAAACTGGCCCCATCCATGTGGCAGTTAAGGAATAAACACTTGGTGAAGGAGCAGTATCACCTGAGCTTTCGATGTCCTCCTACCTGGAGCTAACCGCCTCACGTGCACAACAACAGTGGGCTCTCCTTACTGGAGCAGTTTTGTCTTTAAGCTTTGGGCTTTCCTCGAAAGCTGAGTCGCATCCAACTCCATTATCACCTTTTGAATCACTTCGAAAGTGAATCGGAGCTGTGGCGGATACCTCATATTCAAAGAGTAAAAAAGTCCAAACAGCAAGGCCGTGGCAAGGGCCACATTATCCAGATCTTGTAGAACCACCACACCCTCGATGATGATGCCAACATCGGGAAAGTCATTGCCTGGCGTCCCTCTGGTGATGTAGATTCCCACTGTCGTTTGCTCGATGGCACTCAACGCAGTGGCTTCAGTCATGTCCTGAAAATAAACAAAAAAACAAACGATCAGATTTAGCAATTCTAATGTTCTAGTTTATTTAAACTCATGTAAGCAGCATAGCAGATTACTACAGCCAAAGAATGCCCTGCCAAGCTGCCACTGATGGTCAATTTCTGGGAGAAACAAACAAACAAATAAACAGACTTGAAAACTTCTAAATCAAATGAAGAGGAGGCTTCAAGCTTTACAAACTAATGTAAAGATTGAATTCTCAACCTCATTTTTTCTGGAAGTTGTTTTCATGTTCCTGGATGAATTTTATCATTAACCTGGACTTCCTCCAGGGCTCTATCCCAGTCCCAATTTTCACCCTTGTCAGATGAGGGTCAGTGCAGTGTAGGAAGATGGTGGAATTTTCCTTCTTAGACTAAATTCACAAATGTGAAGTGTTTTCACACTGGTGTAATCCCTAATGCAAGAGATACTATATTTTTTTCGCTCTGTGGCAGAGGGGTCAAAGTAGGTGGTTTTTCACATTCATAATGGGGGGCTATGGAAAATAAGTGGACTATTTAGACAATTTGTTTTAATCTCAGCACTGGAATCACTTTGCCAAGGTGATAAAGAGGGTAAATGGACCATAACAGTCCAAGTAGAATCACTGGGTTAACTGAATACAGTTTGAAATGTAGCAAAGCCAACAATCTACTCACAAAACACTCACCACATACTCCTGCACCAAGACGTCAGGACTCTCATTTAGGTAAATGCAGAGTCCTTTAATGAGGGACTCCCTTCGGGCATCAATGTCTTCCTTTAGAATTATAACAAAGAAAATAGAGATATTTGAACTCAATTTTTCAATAGCACAGAAGAAAGTATCTACAAAACAACACTAAAACTACCGTTTGTACCTGACCTTTATGGATATATCATCTCCAGAGATTATATATAAAAAAGAAACATTTCTCACAGTGGGACAGTGAATGCATGATAAACATGACTGGGTCCTTTCAGTAGAATCAGTTCTCACAGGTAAAGGGAGTTGAGTTTTGCAATGAATGCATATAAATCCTTTACTGACCTAATGCAATGCATATCCACTTTATAGTTAAACAGTTTAGAGTTAAAAGTTCTTACAGGCATCACCTTCAGCAT
>OMLF01049062.1:0-12664 GCA_900302615.1 Holocentrus rufus | reverse complement strand
ATGGGATTTTGAGTAATCAGAGTAAGGTAACAAACATGTAACCTGATTTCCTCTCATAACCTAGTTACAATAATCCGGTTACTTGTGTGCATGTAAACATACTGTTTAAGAGGTCCAAAATGTAGATTCCTACTGGCTGTTTTAAAATCAAAATTAAAATTTTGTAATCCGGGCTACTTGTCTTCAGTACAACCTGCCTGAGGAATTCAGGCTGCTAAATATGTTTTATTTTTTAAATAATTTCATGAAATTTAATTTCATCGATTCTTAACTGCTTCTGATCTCTCGATTATGGTTCAACAGCAAAGCTTTTGTTTCGTTTCACTTTTGTTTCGTGCCTTGCTGTTGATTTCAGCATTTTTTACATTTCTATTCTTATGTGGCTGTGTTTTGAAAAAATACACAACATTATAACTCAAATTAGGTACAAGCCATCTGAAATAGGTACATTTTTTATACAACAGTTAGCCGATATTTCAGTACAAGCACTAAAAAATTAATCATTTGAGAGGTAAAACTTTTACACCCCTTTTTCCTCTTAACATCTTTGAACCACATCTTCAATAACAGCAGACATCCTTAATTAAATTATGTGTTAATATTGTCAATTTTCTATGGCGTAATTGTGGAAAACAAAGTTTACAACGATAATTTATGCTGCTCTAATATTACATAAAGCTTTGAAACTAAGAGAATACAACCAGAACTGCTTGGGGGGAAAAACTCTTGCAGGTAGAAAAAGGAGAACATAGAAACTGGACTGCTTTCTATCCGATGTTGAAGTCAGTTTCTATTATCATATTTATAGAATGGGCATTGTTTTGTATATGCAAAGCACATTCACTGCTAAAAAAAGTCTGCTCTTTGTTAAAATCTAGGAAGGTGGATTTGCTCGAAGCGCTAGATGGTGCCAAATCAGCTGCTTTGATTGTTTCTTTAAAAAAGAAATAATAAGAGGACCACATGTGAAGTCAACATTCAAAGAGCGAAAGAAAAGAGAACAATGTCCCGAGTGTGTGGCAGTTGGGGAGTGCCATGTGCACATTGTTCTGGCTCTGGCCCGCTGCTTATTCTCATAAGCCATTTCCTGCTACTTCCTTCCTGTATATAACAAGCTGGGAATTTTGCTGGGAACATCTCGTCCCTTTCAGAAGGGAAAGTTGGCCTTGCTAGTGAAATGTTCTTTCCTCTGTTTACAAATAAAGAGAGATGAGCCCTGCAGTGACCTCATGCAGGGTCACTGTCCTGCAGCAAAGTACACGGCGTGCTGAGAAAAGAGAGGATGGTTACAACAACTGCTGGTTGAATAAAGAAGAAATGACAAGTTGTTGCTGTGTCACAGTCCAACCACAATGCATAAACTGAAAGAGAAATATACAACGCATTCACTCGCTGAGGGGTTTGAAACAGCAAGAAAACAAGTAAGAGCTCAAGCTGTAAAAGAGAAAAAGAAACTAGTTGTGAATAATTAGTCAGTCGACGGACAGCAAATTGATAAGAACTTTGATGATCAACGAATCGTTTTTATCAGTTGAAATACCAAACATTTGCTGATGACAGCCTCACAAAGATCACTAAATGCTAATATTTGCTTACTTTTCTCGGTTTATATCATAAAACTAATTCTTCAGATTGTTGGCTGCTGGTTGACTTTCCGATTTAGTCTTCATTTGAACTGTCTGATATCGATTCTTACCGATATCAATCTTTTCATTCATGCCTTTTTTTCAAGAGAAGATTTTAACTTAGTTATTTGTAGCGTGCCTGCTGTCTTGTGGGTGTCGTCTGTTTAAACAGCAAATTACATTTTGAATGAATATTGAGGGAGCTCCACCCTGCCAGATGCCTTCATGCATTTTGGATGTGAAAACCAAGATGGTAAAGAAGATTTGGACACAAACAATGCTGTAAGATGCAAAATTGGGATTGTAACAGAAATATTTCTAAATGAATCGATATGAAATCGAATCAAAATTGGTATTGAAACGAATTTGGACCTTTTGAATCGGAATCGGAATAAATCAGTCCAAATTTGTAAATATTTTTCACATTTTATAGACCAAAGGATTAATCATAAATCAATCAATATATTAATCAGTGAAATCATTAGTTGTAGCCCTAAATGAACCACAACACTGAAAGCTGTTTACGCGAACTGCATTAAAATTAGGCTTATTTTTATTTTTTATTTTTAGGCTATCATTTCCCCCAGCGTAAACCAAGACTGGACAAAGTGAACTATTTTAAAAGTTGGGGAGCGACAGCCTGATGGGAGCCATGTATGTGACAACTGCCAACACAGATAAGCTGCCTATTAATATTGCACTGTGGTCACTGGCCAAAGAATAAAGTTTCAAAAGGCAGGATGACTGTGCTGCGGAGTGACATGACACATCACCCAGCAGCTTAACTGTGATCTCAGATCTCACGGTATTCTCACACCACCAAGAGCCTTTGGGTTCATAGTTCAAACTGAAACGGTGACGCATGGTAGCCCTATGGCCATGATATATTTTCTATTTTAAGTAATAATATGCAAAACATTTGTACAAAAAATATGAGTAAACCATTTCACTGCTCTAGAAAAAACGATAACGCAATAATGATTCCACCTGTAGCCGTTTCATGAAACCTCTTGAATCAGCTGGTCTACACTTGGTGCGTGATAGGTCATTTTCTGGGAAAAATCGGACAGGAAGTAATGTGTTTTTCGTTTCCAACCACAGCAATGGTTTCTTTGGGATAACCAGAAGAAGAACTGGGTAGTTAGGATGAGCTGTGAAAACCACTGTCAGACACGAAAAAACTTTATCAGCTGAAAGTTCCGGGTGAAAGACATCATAGTCCCGCCCACACTATATGATTGACAGGTGATCTCTGGGAAATGTTGTGCAGCAAAGGGCGCCTACCAAGGAAACCAAAAAGAGGATCTGTGTGCTTTTTTGTTTTTTCCCACCAACGGCCTGTAAGAAATTCAGTGTTTTAGACTTGATTGCTTTGCTTAAGGGCAAGAAAGGATTTGTGCATTAAAAGCCCAGAGCCCCTCTGGGTGCTCTGCCCCATCTGTGTATGAGACCAAGTAACTCCCAACAGCACAAGAGAGTCCAGACTTCAGGCTGTGAAATATTTAAACCAACTTTCTGAAACTCTTCCACTGAAATTTATGTGCAAAACCTCCCAGAAGCACTATAGGTCGATGTAGTCATTCGCCCATGCACTGTTAATGGAGGACTTGTGTCTTAGAAAGAGAGTCTCTGGGTTATTTTTTGAAGAGGTCAAAATATTTACTCAACTTATGCAGATAATACAAATTCTGCTTCCGATTTCTCAACATTACCACAAACCACGAAGATTTTGCCTATCTCTGCATCTCAGCGTGTATGAATTCCAAGTATTTGCAGTACAAAGTAAAAAAAAAAAAAACTGTAGAGCGGCGCTTCTGTCAAAGATAAACTTTCTGCGTCATCTGACTTCCCAGAAACTGTTGCTTTTTTTAAAATGGTGGGGGCGGGCTGTTGCTACGGGGAAGTGGAAAAGTTTTTGACTGGCTGTGCCTCCTTCAAACGGCCAGCCTTCGAGCTCAGGTTACACAAATGGTAAATAAACTTTAGTCTGGTTTGCTCTGGAGGCTTTTGAGAAGTATACTGCATGCAGAAACTTGTGAGTGACCGAATACTTAACTTACTGACACTGATCTGACCTGAATCTTTTCGAGAATTTCTACATTTTGAGGAAAAAGGAGACACTTTGTGGGAGCCAGTAAGAGGCCAACATTGCAAAGAAGGGCCTGCAGAGAACCAGAAGCCTGTAAATCAAACTGTAGAGCACTGTGTTTTCTTCAAAGTCCATAGGATAGTTAATGAAAGTTTAATCTATAGAGTACTTCATATTTTACAGAACATCTACAAAGTCTCCTTGTAATGTAGTGCATACTGGGGTAGAACAAAGCAGAGCTCAAAGTGATGCTTGTCAAGTCCTGAGCAATGTAGGATTTCTCAGGGCTTGCTCAAGAACTCTTCAGGACAATACTTCAAACAACACACAAATGTTAAGTATGTAAGACGCGCGAACGTTTCAAAACCACTCCTTTAACCAACCCATTACTGGAATTTGCCCTGAGACATTGTTCCTTCTTGAAGTTGCAATATGACAACTCTGCAGGGGGAAGTCTTCAACAATGCAGAAATGACTCTGCATTGTTGTATTTTCTTCAAGTTTCTTCAGTATCAGATGGTTTTACACTAGTAGAGAAACACCTGCAGCTGAGGAAGAGCATGAAGGCTGGAATAAAGTGAAAAAAGTGAAATCTTGATATATTGAGTGCTGTAGAAATCTGTGTTGTGCAGAATCCCCTGGCCAATGGACCATGTCAGGCAATAAACAAATCTCAACAAAATGATTGGAAAATGTTTAAGTCTCATATGGAAAAGTACATTTGGAAAAAGGTATGTACATGTTTACATCAAAATAAGCAGCATAAAGCAATAATTTCTTATATTCTGCAGCCCTTTTGTGTAGTCTTTGTTGTACTTCAGGTTGCAGAGAAAATACATTCACATGAACCTAAATGATGTATTGCTCCAGTAAGCTACCAAACTCAAGGTTGCTTAGGGAATTAGCATGCTTTGCATATCTGCCCCAAGACACTGCACTGAAGTCTGTTTTCTACACACCCCCAATCCACTTGTGTATGGTGCAAACTGCTCTATGAGATTGCCTCAGCCTCAATTCCCCATTGTGCTGCAGCCTGCTCCTCACAATGAACGTGCGCTGTGGTAACTAACATCATTAGCTGCAGGAGCGGACTAGGGGAGGTCTGCTGTGAGCTATCTCCATGGAGAGGCCCTGCTCCATTTCCTCCTAAGACCTCGGCGAGTGAGTGTTTGTCCTGTAACCCGAGACAACGGGAGGATCTGAACAAACAAGGACACTGGCTGACACACATCATCGTCAAGAGCTGCACAACACTGTGAAAAGGGTTCCCCTGTATGAGGCTGGATGTGGCCTAGAAATGGTCAATATTTTCTTTCTATTATAGGCACTGAGGTGACACCTTTATTCAGAAAAGCTGCAATAAATGCAATAATAAATTAAACTAAATTATCAGATGAACATTACATACAATAAATATTAATGGAGAAGGGGTGAGAGCTATAATGTCCAGGCAATAGGCTCCAACCACTTCCAAATGCAAACCTACATATCCACTTAAGAATTTGCCCATCAAATGAAAGACTTAAGAGCCTTGTTCAATTAGAAATTTGAAATCAGAATTCAACCATTTCCTCTCTGAGAACTTCAAAAGTTCAGTTTCACTGTTTGCAGAAGTGGAACAAAGGAACTGGGGGGTATCAGGTTCATCAAACACAAGCTGAACTCAAACCATCTCTTGAGCTTGCACCACTAAACTATGTGACACGTTCAAGCTCCACCAAACCCTGTGTGGTCAGTGAGAGACACAATACCTTCAGTGTGACTTATTTACATAGCTGGAAGCATGAAGCATGAAGCATTTAGTCGTCTTTGACTCCACTGGCCAGGGGTGTAATGCACTCAAATTCAAACAAAGAAATCTACAGTGGAAACCGAAAGAGATCAGGCATTAACAGTTGCAGCCTTTACACTTCAGAAATAGAGCAGAAAAGCAACAAAAACATCCCTATTTCTATTTGGACAATGTTAGATATTAGACATCTAAGGGGGTTGTCACTGTTGTCTTGTGCCTGTTTGCAACTTTCTTGTTATCATTAAGGAATGGGGAACTGCAGGGTCTGACCTCTGTATATACTATCAGTGCCAGACATGCATGCAAAGGGAGCTGTGTGGTATTTCCGCCTTCTTACCCCCCCTCCCCTTCCCAAACAAGTCTCTCTCCACTCTAATCAGTGACTTGATGACCTTATGTGAGAAGGTAGTGTTTCACTGCCTGCCAATTTTGATTTGCATACATAAACAAGGTAATTGCCATAGAAGTCACCCTGCATACTGCCTGCCTTGGTGCATCATGTCTGAATATTAATACAGTTTTCTAATCATGTGCCATCTAGACCCAAGAGCGGATGTTTTCATTGCAACCACATCTGATTTCATTAGCTCTGTATTAGCAGATAATCCTAGCTCTTGAAGACCTTGAAAGAAAAACCTTCCACACAAGAAATAAGAGGTTTTAAGGATGGCTGGGATTGTTTTGAGCCATGTAACAGTGTTAGGATATGAACAACAGCTAAATGGAGCTAACTGCCATTGGCAGGTCAGTTGGTTTGCAGGGAAAATAGGTGTTTTTTGGTTAATTTGCGGACTAATTGGCCACCATGATCCTGTGAACAAAAAGTTGAGTTTTTCTGCCCTAGTTCTAGGCACTCGAAACCATCTGAACCAGGAAGTTGTTATGCAACCTTTGATGTTGTGAACTGGTTATCACCCCACTTTCACAACTCAGCTCTGAAAAAATTCTGTGGTGGTGTTGTGCAGCAGCTCAGCTTTTGCAGATGTGAAATGCTGCGACTGCAACTTGGTGCAAAGCTGTTGCTGCAGCTTGAGCGAGTACTGCTGACTGTGACGCGCTAGATAAAGTCGTGTGGCTGCAGCCACATCAAATTTCTAGGAAATAGCAGCCTCGGCTCTCTCTGGAGGTATGGTGTGAATAAACATCAGGGACCCGTTTAGCAGTGCAGAGGGGGCAAACTCATATTAGGGCATGGGTGACTCATTTTCAGCTCACTAAAACAGTGTGGTTTAGGTGCAACTTCTGTTTTGTGTTCTCTTTCCCCCTAACAGAAAGACAGTAGCAAAAGGTCAGACCAGGGGAACAGCATAACTTCTCCTTTATTGAATGAAAAGTGTGCTCTGTTTAGATATACAGCAATTTTAATTAGCTTAAACCTGGGTGAGTATTTTTCAGCACTGCCTCTCTTCCACGATAGTTGTGAATTAATGCAGCAGCAAAGCACCACAAAAAGGCCTATTTTGTGAGCACTGAGATATTGTGCTGTTGTTCCATCACACCCAATCTGCACCAGAGCCAAGGTTGCCATTCCTCAATGTAGTCTTTTTTGTCAAGTACCCACTAGCCTTGAAGGATAGAGTACAGCCGACAGTCCTGAATGTGCTTGCTCTTCTCTTCTAGTGCAGATCTGCACTTCAATATTTTCCTAAGCAGGAAGTCGTGCCACAGTCATGCAAATCCACCCCCTCCTCCCCTCATGTGCTTGGAGCGTCCATATTAAGAAGTAGAATCCACGGTTTACAAATGGGCTTTATGGAAATGGGCTTCATGACTGCATGGCATAGAAATGCAGCCTCTCCTTCCTGCTTTGGCCTGGGACTCAAACTAGGGAGGAACTTTTGGCTATCCAAAGCCAAAACTCCAGATCTGACATTTCAGTACAACACCAAGAAAACCAGGAACTTGTAAAGTCAAAGGGAATAATTAAGTAAACAAAGAGAAGCCAAAATATCACAGCAACTATTACCAATTGCAATTTGCATAGGGAAGTATTTTCATTTATTATTAGAAAAATAATTTTTGTAAATTAAATAAGCAGAAAAATGTCAGACTATTAAACAAGTTTATCAAGTCCTCATTCAAACTCCAACAGGTTCATACTTCAGGGAGGGAAAAAAATTCTGGGGGCCTTGTTTCCACAGTCCAGGCTAAGATCAAGTCAAAAGGGAGATCTCCATGACAGTGTCTCTTGAGTGTCCAACAAAATTCACCTGATCAACAGGGCCAGCGTTGCCCCAATGCCTGCAAATCCAGCAAAGGCCATGAGTGTGTTCCTCACCGTGGACTCTGGGTCTGCTACTCGAAAGAACTCCACAAAACCATCCTGAAAACAAAAGTAAGAAGTTAGATGGAAACCAGAGGGCAAAGCAAAACAGGAATGAAACGAGGTCAATGGACACGTAGCCTCGGTTGCACAATGGAGTAGTTATGTAACTAGCACATTCTGTTCCCAAACATCCTGTGATTCAGTAAGTAGTCATAACTTACCCATGAATTGTTTCTGATGAGCCACTCCCGTTGGTCAGACAAGAGGTATGTGGAGATTTCCCGGGCCACCAGGCCCACACAGTGATCCCTGCCTTTCTCCCTTAGATGCTGGCACAACACCGCCCCGAAGGCCACCAGGCTGGCGATGCGCCCCCAGTTGGTGGTGCCGTCACCGAAGAGACTCTTGGCCACGGACGTGACGAAGCTCATGTCGTCTCCTCTCTCATCCAGTACGACTTTCTTAACCATGCCTGAAAATGTAATGTCTGAATCAGAAACCTATACTGTTTGTACATTTGAATGCTGCCTATACAACTTGTTACATTTTTTGAACCAGCTCTCAACTCAGTTGAATTCATCTGCAGCGGTTTAAAAAAATGGAGTCTGCAGTTACTGGAGTAAATCAGACATGTGGCTCATGCAGCTAAAGGTGCTGCACGGCTCGCGAGGCGCCAATTCACAGACTTGTTAACTACCTACCATTGTATGCGTATCGATGTTTCACAAGAACATCATCCACCACTCTTCTCATAGTCGTTTGTGCCTTGCTTTCCATCAACCGCGGCCTCGTAAGCCCAGTATAGTCTCTTAGAAAAGTGTCTATGAGTTGCCGTGTGTCATTTTCCAGCACTTCGTCCCCTGCTGGACAACTTGAAACGTCGACTTCACTGTCTGACTGAAGCTCCGGCGTGCACGGCAAAGAGCCGTCGTCGTTGTCGCCGCTATCATCCCGCATGTTTTTTGCGGAAACCCCATTTACTCCCAACCGATTCGGCCGTTTCGGCGTCTCGCTTGAAGCCGCATTCCCGTTGTGAGAGTCCAGGGAAGAGTCCATGGCTATCTCAGGGGTGGAATTTCCAGGGCCGTAGTGCATTCCCTCGACTCCATTTTGATGATAAATAAAACAAGGTCCAGCTGCGAAGGCGGCCCGCTTTGAAATAATATTCATTTTTAGAGCTACTCCGGACGTTACCTTTAAACCTAAAGTAATCAAGTAGAATGAACAGAGGTGTACTGCTAGCTTATATCAAACAAAAAGCTAGCCTTGTCCTTTACGTCAGTACTTCCTCCATTGCTGGAAGAACTGCAAACGGAAGTGAGGCCCCAACGTATTTTAACTCCAAGTGGGCGGGGCGTTTTTTTGTGCTGCGTGCGTAGGAAAAACGTCACTTGAGCAGCTCCCTATAATGCCCTTCTCTGGAATCTTATATTTTAAAATAAAAGTAAATATCTAAACAAAAACGAGAGAATGGAGTTTTTCTGAAATGAATGAAAAGACATTGTTGCTTTTAACACATAAAGTAGGTGGTCCACCCCAGTTTATCGAGGGTAAAACCACAATGTGTGGGTTCACTTGTTTTTGGTAATATTCCATTACATCAGATATTGATATCCCTCCATGGTATGCCTGGAAATATGCGAATAAAAGCTACCTTGACGTAATCATAATAACAACAATAACAATGATGATGATGATGATGATGGTGATGATGATAATGATAATAATAATAATGATTATAATGATAATGATAATAATACATAAAATGAGAAATTGATCTATGGGTTTTACATTCTCTCATACTTTTTAAATATTGTGTGCGTGTGTCTTTGCTACTCTTTTATCCCCTTGATAAATATCAAGGCAGTAGAACATACTTTGAGCTGATTCCTGATGATTGTAGAATAATCTACAAAAGTACCACCGGCTGTAAACAATACACACACGCCACCCAGCAGTGGGTTAGAGAAACGGTAGGTTGTACTAACGGATACAGTTCAGCACCATATGCCAGGCTTTACCGGCCTTTGTGCCAACAGTGGAATTAGGACATCTAGAGCCAAAGAGTGTTGAGTTACACACGTACTGCTCGTCTGTCACGGATCAGTTTGAGAACATCAGGATGTCTGTCTTCCTGATTAATTTAACACTCAATATGTGGACCTAATCTGCATATCAGTAAAAGTTTTCAATCAGTGTTTTTGTTTTGGGTGTTGAGGCTATTTTGGGGTAACAATTGCCCCAATGTTAGGGCACAAATGGTCTTTCACCCTCTGAATATAGGACTTTGCCTCCCCCTAGTGGTCAGTACAAGATTGTGCTCCATATTGTTTTAGATACAATATGCAAGATGTGGCTTCTTTAACTATGGCCTGGGACTATTTTCTCACTACAGTCCATGTCCAAAGGGGTTGAAGGACTCATTTTATGTAGAATGAAGCTGCAAAAATACATCAGTAATACAATCAAGTACAACAAAAGCCTGAGAACAACAACAAAAAAGACTTCAACAAGGGACTCTTATTAATGTAAAAGTTTATTTCAAATACTGACAAAAATCCTCTCACCTACTCCCACACAACTGAAACATTCCAAGTACTCTTTGTACTTTCTAAAGTCTTAAAATCATTCCTGTGTTCTCCAGTCATCCTCTTTATCATGTAAACCCTCTTTTTCTTGGAAGCAAGGGTGCCTCTGATATCCCTGCAGTTATCTTGGGCCAGGATGAAATATAGTAATTATGCAATAAGAGAACACATGAAAAAAAAATAACAAAAAAGAAAAAAGAAAAAAACAAAAACAAAACATCATTTACTTGCAAAACAACAAGAAAACAGATAAGGTAAAAGCAGCACAAAGTACTTCAGAGCACACAGCCTGTCATTTCTTTATACATTCTGGCACATGTTTATCGTAGCTGAAAGAGAGACACCCTGTGTCTTGTATTTAAACAAACCCTGCTGTATCCTGCTCACTGAACCAGACATCAAGTAGCATCCAAGAACTCCTGTCCACTGTGGTTTCACAAAACATGCTGTCGCCTATTCACCCATTTTTTTTTTTTTTTTTTTTTAACAGTTCACCTTTTAAAGCTCAAAATTGTAGGCTTTTACATACAATCAGATGTTCATTGGCCTGTTTTTATTATCCCACAGTTTTTTTTATATGACCCACAGTTGGGTCAAATTCAATAGTGCAACTCCAAAATTCAGGAGTCAAATTTCCATTCAGATTTGCCAACGTCTTAACTGAGGAGCCAGGACTCTGGATCAGAGATACTCAGGGAGGAAGAGAGTCGGATTGGTAGAATCGTAAGAGGACAGGTGTTCTTTACAGGGCATCGTCTCAAAGATTTGTCATCAACTGAATCAGCAGCATTTACACATATATCCATATGATACAGATTCACAGAGCCTCTGCAGTACACGTCGATAGAGCAGAAGTAGTGTTTTTCAACTGAGGAGAGAGGAACCACTGAATCAGAGAAATAGCTCAGGCCATGTTAAGAGTGAAAAGCAGGTGAGAAAAACAACACAAAAAAATTTTCCCCTTTCCCGTTAAAGTCTATTTACAATGGCTGGAACAGAGAAAAGCAGCGCATTCACACACCGTAACAAGCACACTTACAGGTCACTTGTCTTTCACCCACTGCAATTTGACACATTTCAAAGTCTCAATGGTAAAAACATGTGAGGTTGAGAATGTAATGGTGCATGCACCCTATTGTCTATCCTAATGTGGTGGAGTGTGCGTTTGTGATCATTCCCTGAAGCAGTTTTATACAAGGAGGCTGACACTCGGTGGTCGGCGGAGTCCTGTTTGATTGGTTCAAACCGGACCGCGCGCGCTCAAAGTTTGCAGATTGGCCGATCGACGGATCTGGCCTCTTTTGGAGGTTGAGCCACGTTAACAGGTGGGACTTGAGCGAAGGGAAGAGCGCACACTCACACTATACTCCCCCCTGCTTCGTGATATAAAACCTCTCACCGAGTGTTTGCCAAGTGTTGGAGTGAGCGCATCCTGCAAGCATGCAGTGTCCCACTTTAAGCCCACGGGTTGACACCTGTGGTGATCAGGTTGCCTGCTGTTTACCCCATGACACACTGAGATCAAAGATTAGTCTGTTGAGTGTATCAACCTGTTCAGCAGGGCGTTGTGACGGCCTCTGTCTGCTCAGAAGAGGCCTTGAATATCAGTGAAGAATCCAGCTAGTGTATTTTAGGGAACTATCTGGTAGTTCTGCTACTAGAAGTAGTGTTTCACAACATAATCTACCATGGGGAAGTAGCAAGGTCTGATTGTGATATTTTGAAAGTTACATAACAGTTAAGCAAGAGAAAAACAGTCTTAAAAGACATAAGAAATAAACATTTTCTGAATATTATTTACAGAAGCGTACAGTCTATGCAGGGTGTTTGAATCCCCCCCTACAAATATTTTAGGCTTGTAGTAAACACACGTCTTGATGCAACTCAACAGCCACCAAACTAAGATTTAACACGGACATTGGCATGGTTCCCAGCCTTTAAAAATGATACAGGGATATATTCAGCTGGCTCTTGCCCTGGGCTGCCAACAGGAGCGTGTGTGTGCATGGATTGTCAGGACAGCAAAAAGGGAAAGGAGGGAAGGAAGTGGGACGGAGGACATTCCAGGGCTGTGTGGCTGTTTGGATACTTCCCGTCACTCAGCAGATGCCCACTCCCTTCAGAAAAGTTTTTTTTTTGTAAATTGTATTTCTTTTTTTTTTTTCTTACATGTTACAATCATGCAGCATATTTAGAGAAAGAGCAAGAGCAAAGGGAGTCAAGAATTAAAGCGATGTGAGCAGAGAGAGAGAGAGAGAGAGAGAGAGAGAGAGAGAGAGAGAGAGAGAGAGAGAGAGAGAGAGG
>OMLF01049060.1:0-18802 GCA_900302615.1 Holocentrus rufus | reverse complement strand
TTTGAAACACACACACACACACACACACACACACCTGTGCCTACACCACATGCTGTTCTGGCTCAGTACGCTCACACACTGCAACACTTTAATCCTATAATTGACTGGTGCTAGGATGTTCCCGCGCTGCTCTGGTCTGACGTCAGTGCTCAGTATCTCTCTCTCTCTCTCACACACACACGCACACACACACACACACACACACACACACACACGGCTCACTCAGTCATTCACAGCTGAGAGCGGAGCACAATAAACAGCTTCAGCCCTTCTTGTGTTATTGACCAACTTAAGTTATTCAAACAGCTTCTTCATGAAGAGTCCACTGTTTCAAAATGCAAATATCATCCTCCATACACAAAGAAATGAGCAATATGATTGATTCATATGATTGATTTGTGATTCAGTCGGACATTGCTAGCACTAAGTAACAATAGAGTGGAGGGAGGCTGCTGGGCGAGATGATCACTACAAACCTGGAGAATAAAAACTCAAATGAGACAATCTGTATTAAACCTGCAGTGTGGAACATTTCAGCTCTGTGCTGTTTGTCTTGTGGCAGTGAATTAAATTCTACTTGAAAAATCACCTTCTTGGTCACACATTTCAATCTTCACATGCAAAGAAAAACAGGAGAAAAAAAAACAACTCTGAGGTTATGGAGTCAGACTAGGTAACTAGTCATGCTATAATTATAATTACACAATTCCAGTAGAAACTGTGAAGTGTGTTTGATGTAAAACACGTCACTCGTGCAGAGATGTCACCACTGACTCACTTCAGCTCTGTAATGTCACAATAATTCAAAACACAGGGAGTTTGATCAGTGAGCGACAGGCTCTATCATTAAACGGATCAAACCTTTATTTATTTGTAAAGGTTCCATAAAATCACTTTAAATAAGATGAATTCATTGAAAACAGACTCTTTGCTAGTTGCTATGCTGAAGTGGTTTGATCACACATCACACATCATGGTTAAACAACAGATTCTGATGGTTCACTGCCATCAGAATCTGAAGTTTTTCAACATATTTGTGACTCTGTTGTGAACGGAGCCGCCGCCCACAGGGGAACGATGCATTCATACTCATTCATTCATTACAAAGCTGACTTGAATGGTTTCTAGTGGAAACAACACAACCTGCAGACGGGTGTGAGGCAACGCTTCAGCAAAAATGTGCTTCAGTCGGCTCAAGTTTGCCATTTTTCCCACTTTTGCAAAATAATTATCACTTGCCATGAAATAGAAAACTCTTAAATAAAAAGTGTGTCTTCTGTGGGTCAATAACGTAACGATGTTCTCTGCTGAGTTTAACTGAGTGGATTACACAGGCAGTGTAAGAGGCTCCATTGATAAAATGAGGCCCTGGCAGACTAGGTGTTGCTAATTGGTTTATGTGGATCTCTCAGGGAGGTGATGAAAGGGATTGTGGGCCAATCTGGGCTTGGCGGCTGGGAACAGATCAAGCAGTCCTTCTGTCCGTCCACTCGGTCCAGCAGCAGCAGCAGCTCTCTGAGGCTCAGTCAAAGCTGCGCTGAAGGCCAGATTTTCATGTAAAAATCCAGCTGCCTTATCGGCCTAAATCAACAGAGAAAAGCGTCTGATCTCCATCATATGATGAGACGCTACAGTTTCTCTCTGTTTGCCGTCAGGTTTCATCCACACACAGGAAGTGACAAGTCAAAACTTAGGCCGCACTAATCTGGAGAAATCTGAAAATGCGTATTAATTTCTCCATGTTGCCCTTCTGTCCACGATAAAACAGCATTTTTATCCGTTGGAAATGGAGCTTTTTGAAAACCCTCTCCCAAGTGGATTATTTGAAAATGTTGCGTTGTAGTGTAACAGCAAAAACAGGGAAAACAGAGGTTTTGTGACATGTAACGTTTGATTGTCATGTGATCCTGGCTGTGAGCCACAACAATCAATGTTTTGGTGTGTATAGACAACTTTTTAAAAACACTGGTGTGGAAATTTTAACACAAAAACTGTTTTCAGATTTCTCAGGTTCGTGTGGACTTGGCCTTCAGGTCATCGTCTCACAGAGTGCTTTAATTTGATTGAAACCGGTTTGGTCACTGCAGGCATGTGTTTATCCAAAAACTGCCTGTGTTTTGGTTGTGGTGCGTTCAGGGGCACTGGATGTGGATGGAGAAGCTGATTTCATTCATGGACTGGAGAATTCAGCTTCCACTAATGTGAGTTTGGGCCTTTAATTTTGGGCTGCACCTTCTCTTTTTCATAAGGAAGCACTGCAGTTAACTCATTCTCTTTTCTATATTCAACAAAGTTACTCACGATCCCATTTTGCCCTTGAAGTCGAACACATCTTTAATGTTGTTGGTGTTTTTCTTCCAGGCGCAGCTTATCTCCTTTCGCCCCATTTTGGCTCTGACGTTACCGTAGACTCCTGCACCAGGAAAGAGCAACACAAATATACTGAAAACCCCTAAATTCAGTGTTTCCTTCATGTTCATTTAACTCCACTGCCCTCCCATGGTATGAACCTTGAAAAATGTAAATATCATTCAGTATCATTCATTATTATCCATTTAAGTGCAGTCATCTCCCAGCATGCTCACAGAGTGGAGAGCCACGAGGCTCAGTGAAGGTAAACTCACTCTACAAGACTTCCTGCACTAATTAACCACCAGAGTCACTGTTCATTTTTGGAGATTGGAAGATTTATTAAAGGGCAGAAAGCCTCTAAGATCATGCATCGAGCTTTTAATCACAATCTTCATGGAGAGTTATATGTGCAGGGAACAGTTTTGGCATGTTTTCACCTCCCATAACAGAGAAACCATTTGAGCTTTTTCATTTTTCATCAGCATTTTGATTACATCAACAAATATTTTCAAAAATCCAACTTCTCTTACATGTAAAAATTTCTTTATAAGCCATATTTTTATGACTTAATTTCCCCACGGGGATCAATAAAGTATTCTGATTCTGATTCTGATTCTGCTTATTTTATGATTAAATATATTTTGACCATCAGACTGACTTATTGTTCCAGATCATTCTGTTTTCTCCTTAAAAATTCATTTTTTCCCTTGCTTGTAGCCTGCCTGAGTCTGGTTTAAGCACGGCGTGCAGACAGCACCTTTTGTCAGTCTGCTCCACACACCTGCACCAAACAGACACTGTGAGCAGGACAATCCTTCTAAACTCCTTAAAAATGCACATGGGACGGCGCACAGGGCAGAAAATATGCAGTAAATCTTGTAGTGTGTCCAGCCTGGGACATATTAGTTAATATGACATGTTCCACGACCCTTTAAGCCATCACTCCACATTCCCCCTGTGTTCTCCTTACATAAACGCCTGCATGTCCATGACTGAGGTGAGTCCTAGTTAAGTAAAGCCCCTTTGTACCTATCAGTTACAGAAGACTGAAAAAGCAGAGGATTAGAGAGGTAAACACCAGTGGCTTGCTAACCCTTCCTTCTATCCCTGCCTGCCTCCAGCTCTCTGTGGGCCTGGTGTCTGAGGTGGGAACAGATTAGCAGCTGATTCCCCGACAGGACATGAACTGGGTCGTTTTGTAACCCTGCCCTGAGGGTCAGGAAGGGAAGGGCTCATCATCTCTGGATGACCACAAAAAGATGACCTGGGTTTGATGAAGTATGTGGATATATGAATGTTGCCAAGATAAAAAGTCAGCCTCAACGGTCATCAGGAATTATAAATAGGCTACAACCCAGATGTGATGTGCTAAATTAGATATTTTTTTAATGAATGAAAAGTTTCACTTGATATGTGATTTGTAAAACTCATCTTTTTCAAATGAAGATTATAAACGAGAAAAAAGCATCACGCCTGTCTGTGATACAAAGTCTGCTCAAAAACATAACAATCTAATGTTGCTATAGTTTTCAGCAGAGGTCCACAAATCATTAAACATGACTGAGGACATTTTTGGAGTCCACACTTTACTTTCAATTCGGTGTACACACAGTCCACCAAACTACATTTCTTCAGCTTCTGTAACTGCTTCGTTCTTCCCGACAGGGTGAACTAATTCTTAAATTGAGATTCTATTAAAATGCGTCTTGCTTGGTGGATGACGTGTGCACCGGATTCAAACTCAGAAAATACTTAAGTGACATTTTTGTCCAGTATGTATTAATACTGTGCTTATCTAAACCAAACAAAACAAATCAATATGAATAAACAAATAAATTGCATTACTGAATGGGGTTTTCGGTAACGAAAGAATGGAAAGCACATACTAAACACAGACCTATTTCTTGCAACCCAAATAAGTTGACACCTCCCCCATAAACATTTCAGTAACAATACTGCTCAACAAATATTTCCACATAAAAGTAAATTGAGTGACATTTCTGACTAAGAAATAACTGTATTTATCTAATACACATCTAAAACAGGAGAACTAAATGAAGAATTAGAGTATAATAAAATGTGAGTTCTTACCTGGGCAGCGGTCAGGAGAAGCTGTTGATGTGTCTCAGATCTACCTGCCTCCTCCAGCCTGACAGCAGCTTCAGCTGCAGGGGGCGGAGCCTCGTCCATTCACCTGAACAGCCATTGGTGAAGCCTGCAATGTGCTGCCTGCGATTATCTCACATATACAGTACATACAGTACAGTCAGCACTGTGCCTGCCGCACTGGCTGTGCGTGCATAATAAAGGTTACACATGTAACCACAAGGCTGTTAGCTCTGATTCATTTATACATGCTGACCTGTAGCATTCTGCAAAAACTGCAATGGATTCATCCATGACCAAGTTCACCTTTCAGTTTATGAGGCACACACTGATGATTGTACTATATTTGTTGATTGTAATTGCTAAAATTGTCTTTGTCTTGAAAAAGAGGATCAGTTGGTGCTTATTGCAGTAACATCATAAAAAAACCAAAAGTTTGGTTTCTGCAGAGTTTATCCATAACACATAATTATGCAGTTGCTCAGCATTTCTGCATCTTGACTTGACGCCTCCAAAGTGTGTGTGCTGGAACAAGCCCCATGTTTGCTTCAACGTTTTCTCACACAAACCTTGATGACATGGCGATCTTATTTCACATGTTTCAAAATCTCCATTAGCTCTGGCTTCACTCCAGCATCCGAGCAGCCTGCTGACAGATGAGGCCACGCAGCGCTGCAGCACAGAGCCTCTTCCTGGTCAATGACAGGGTATTGATAGCACCGCTAAGCTGATTATGTACATTGGCAGGTAATGGAAAGAGGTGCACAGCAGGCTGAATAGCTGCAGCATAGTTATCACAGTGAGATCACCTCTTATACACGCAGCATGTTAATGAGAGAGCAGCCCTGTGTGCAAACAGACATTTTCTGAATGCAGAAAATAGAGACAAGATTCAACAATATGACAGTATAAGTTTTAAAGTGGCATTAAAGGACAGATTTGCATTTTGTTTCTATCCATATTTAGCCCAGGAAATCAAAACTGTGCTACATCTCCTCACAAGGCTGCAACACATGCAGCCCAATAGAGCCAAAACCTTCATGTGCAGGATGGGTAATGTACAGAAAAAAACGATACCACATTGTGTTGAGATCTGGGTTCACAAAAAGCAAAGCTATGTTTTCTGTGTCTAACTTGTATTAGTTTCTTTCAAAGAGTTAGAAGAACATCAATATATTCTCTGGTACTGACAGCACCTTAAAAACACTGAGGGCTTTTAAGATTAGACAAATCTCCCCTGCATGTGATGTCATTGTTGTGTAAATACAGAGTAATAGTGTCATGGATTTCTTTCTGACTGACAGATCCCACTCTGTAACCTTTATGAACAGTAATGGCATTACCGTGAAACACAATGTACACATATCGATTGCATATTTGTATCACATCACATATCATTTATTTGTTTATTGCAAACTGAAAAATATGTTTTTTGGTTATTATTTGAAGGTTCTAAGTTTGTAAAAATGTCGTTTTATTCTGAAGGGAAAAAAATGGGACAGGAAGTCTCATTTTGGGTCTTGTATTTGCAAAAAAAAAAAAAAAAACTTTTGTTATTTTATGTTATTTTATTTTATTTTATTTTTTAAGCAAATCTTGCAGATAAAATAGAGTATGCATAAAAAATAAAAATAAATGAAATTTATCATTATTTGTCATTATTTGAGGGGTTTAGATTTGTAGGAATGAGACTTTTTCTACTGAAAAATAAAATCTGACCACAGGTCTTATTCTCTCAGGTGGACCAGGTCCGGTACAGACTGAGCTGTTCGTTCAGAAATCAGTGAATAATTGAGTCTGTTCATTTAAGTCAAATTTTGAGTTTCTGGGGATTCTTGTTGTTTTTGTTTATATCCAATAACTCAGGTATAGTTTAGTTACTTTTTTCCTAATTTGGCGTCCAGATAGTCAGAGTAACTCATAACCTGGACACAAAGAATGGTACTGATCGGTCCACACTTAGCTCTATGTTCACCCCTCAAAGTCCAAGGGCAAGGTGAGATTACACACACATTAATTGGATGTGCCTTTACTTAGTTTGGCCAACAAATTGACCATTTTTGATAGTCCATGTGGAATAAAATAAGTTTATCATTCAGCCCACAAATTAGTTGGAGCTAAAAAAAACAAAAACAAAAACAAAAAAACAATGGCACTTTCATAAGGGAAAGTGGCCAGTGTGGAAAATAAGGCTAACTTTAACACATGGGGAATCGTGTAAGGACAGGATTGTGCACACACAATCATGTTGGGTAATGTGTGAGTGTAACATTCAGCTTAGATAAGGCAGTAATGGTGGATCTGCCTTTATAATTAGTTTTACTGGGAAGCTAGAGGAAAAGGAGGATGGGGAACGTTAAAGACAGAAGAAGAAAAAAGAACAGAGGAACAAAACAAGACACAGTGACCCAGAGTCATGAAGGACATTTTGAATTGGGTAAGCTGCAGCTGTTTAAATATATGATTATGTTTAAGCTTCTACTATAGATTAAGCCTCTTAATCTATGTGCCTAAAAATACCAAGCAGCATTTGAATACCGTCTGTTACCACTTCAGCATCTAAACAGCTCTCTCTAAACTGCTGTCAGAAATTCAAGAAATAATGCAGGAAAGTGAAGCTGAGACTGTGGAGGTCAGGCTGTGGTTTGCTGTTTATGAGATGAACAAACTGCTGTAGTCAGGAGCTCGATCATGTGCTGGAGTGTGGATGGAACCCCAAAACCACATTTTTGAATTTGTCTAGCTTTGTGTGGACATGACTTCAGTTAAAGTATTTTCCAACAGCACTTGAAGGCAGCATTAAACTCAAATCCCAGTTAAAAATAAATTTAAAAAATCAAACTCTAGCATGTTCTTCTATAAGTCAGGCAGGGGATTGTTTCATTTTCACTCCTTCATACTGTTTTCATTCAGCAGATCGTCTCTTTGTCGCTCCCTCCAGACTGACAGTGCCTCCATCTCTGACTGGGAAGAGGAGGATCATGAGAAGGAGGAGGAGGAGCGCCCCCATCTGGACTGAGAGGAGCAAGTGGAGCTCAGGACCAGCAAAATAAATAAAATGATTGAAATCAGAAACAGAGGCACAAACAGAGTTCACAATCTAAGAAACTAAGAGGTTTTCGTGTCTGCAGCAGAAAAATACGGTAATAAAAGAAAATACATCCTGAACATCCTGAAAATATTGTTTCCTAAAAGCAGATCAGCATCTGTCATCTGGAGACATTTTGATTTTTGCCCAGATTAACACAAACTAATCCAGATTCTGGACAAAGTTTACCTTAATCTTTTGTAAAGTAATGGAGTACTCAAAGCAATAAATACTAATTACTAAAGCAATTGGTTATCATTTGAATTTTGTAAAAGAAAATCAGAAAGAGTAAAAGATCAAGAATGAATATAAGAATTTATTGACTACTACTTTTAGAAATACTGCACTGAAAAAAGGAAAGGGCAATAAATAATTCTGTTTCTTGAAACCAAGACAAATAATTGTGATCACAATGTTTAGCAAAACGATAGGGATTTTTGCCATCATGCTGGCTGTGTGATTTGCAGAAATTCCTTGTTCAATATTGAGATTTGTCCTTGGAACAGAAACGAGGCTGAGCTGAAAGCTGAGGAGGATCCAGAGAGACAGACCAGTTTTCACAGACCAGTTGGTTAGCTAGCTGTATTTACATAACCATACGCTTGCTTTTAACTGAAAACAACAAGTTCACACCCTTTCTTTGGGGGCTGTTGATAAGCATGCTGGGAAATGTAGTAAATCACAAAAGGAAGTGGACAAGAGAGGTTGAGGGAGAGTAAAAACAATAAAGAACAACACTGAACATCACAGATTGAAGATGTATAACAATGTAAGAGGATCCACTCTGTGTTCCCTCTATGTGCATTTTTTCAAACTGAAACAGCTCCATGTTCCCTCCATCCTGTAGTCCTCAATATCAAAGGAAGAATCATGTCTGCACCTTTGTTGTATTAAAATTTCATGATCTGATGGTACATGTTCATTAAAAATCTGAAATGGTGTTTAGGGTCAAGCTTCTTCTAAAGTTATTCTCTTAGCTTTATTAACATTACAAAACATTAACAAAGTCATCATTAATATTACTAACATAAACAATCTTTCAGCAAATTCCCTCAACATAGAAAGAAGAATAATGTCTTTAATTTTCTCTGGTATATCAACAAAATGCATTATATGATAGCTCATGTTAACTAAATAATATCTCAATTGGTGTTTGAAAATGGTGCATGAAAAAACTACTCTGAGGGAACATGGGACCCTGGGAACACAGACATGCTGTCAGATTATTTTGGTAACTGTTGGTAGCTGTACTTCTGGTTTTGATTCCAGTCATTTCTTCCTGTTTGTTCTTCCCGTCAGGCCTCCAGGAATCCAAAACATGTGGAGGGAGCTTCAGCCCAGACCACGACAACCTGGAGCCTCAGAGGACTGGAAGTGAACTCTGGGCAAGTCAGAGTGGAGACGATTTGTAATTCATTTTCACTCCAACAGGCATCAAAAGCGACAATTTCAAAAAAACTGTGGAGACGCAAACAGTGTCTGCAGGTTCCTTTCAGCTGACTGCTCTGCTGCACAGAGTGAGGCCTGGATCAGTGATGAAGCTGCAGGTGGAGAAGACTGGGAAGTGAAAGTCCTCAGTCTGCACTGAAAGCAAACAGAGTGAAAAGACAAAGATCTAAGGAACGGAAACCCAGGAAGGCCGACCCTGAATCAGCCGGTCAGAGTGTCGCTGCTCCACATGCATGTAAAGTTTGTGGAAAGTCTTTCACATACATTGATGCTTTTAAGAACCACATGCAGAAACACACAAAGGACACCGAGGGCGAACAGTTTGGGACCAAAGACAGTTTGAAGCTCCATCTGTGAACTCACGTAGCAGCCATGGTGTGTGAGCTGTGTGGGAAACATTTCTGCAGCCATGCTGACATGATGAAGCACCTCAGGATTCACACTGGGGAGAAACCCTACCTCTGCAGTGTCTGCAGCAAAGGCTTCCACTTGAGTCACTTAAGTGAGTGACTCAGCACTTCTTAAGTGGCAGAAGTAGCTTTAAGTGGAGAGCAGACTCTCTTCAACGTTATCAGTGTTTTGTTTTATGAAACATCAACCATCATTCACCGGACTGATGATTCTGAGTCATTAATGTTAAAAGAACCAGGTTTTATTTCTGAACAATTTGTGTTTTGCTGCATTGCATAGTGGCACTCCACAGCTAGCTAAGAGTGTAGCAGTTCACCTTTTTCACAGTTCAGTTTATACAGCAGTTTGGTTAGAATCGGTTTACTGAAATGACTCAAGTTCAAGTTTATTTTGAGCCCCAAATCACTGTTTACAGTCTCAAAGGACTTTATAGGCCCACAAGCTTACAACATACAAAGCAGGGTGACATTCCCTGACTTAACCCTCATGTCGAGCAAGAAGAAAAACCTATTTTAAAAAAAAGAAAACCGATAAAAGGGTTTAGTCTTTAGTGGTGATCAATAGGATCAGCTTCAAATAATCCGTGACCTCCTTTTCATTAAATAAAATTACATATCACTGACCAGATTTAGGCACAATTTCATTGTATCACACCACACAACAGAGGTGAGTTTTCATGTCTGTCCAGTTTGTCCTGTCTTTATGTTTATGTCCTCGGTGTCTTGTTTTGCTGCTACACACTGTAAACCCACCTAGGAACAGGCATGTTGACCCAGATTTTTGCCCTGCAACCCACTATTATGCAACTTCACTTCCAGCATAAACCCAACAAGTGTGGACAAAGATCACTATGAAACTATTGACATTAGTGTTTGATATTTCAATCAATTTATTATTTGTTTATATATGTATATCCTAGAGTGCGCACAAAATGCACAGGCACTTAAAATTAAATTATCTAACAAAAAGTTATTTACTGTAATCTTAAGCTTTCACGCATATTCCATGTTCGTTTCATTTTTTCCTCAGGACGTCTACAATTAAGAGAATGGTACACTGATTATTAAGTACTTGGCACTTTCAGTTAAAAAAAATCACGTAGTTCGGCTCTTCATCTACGCTCACCTCAAAGTAGGGTTTATTCCGACAGGACCTAAAAGCAGCATCCTTTCCACCAGCAGTCACAACAAAGAGGACGTCGCTTACGTCACCATTTGACGTCGTGTTGCTTTTGAGCGAAGAAATAATTTATTTATAAACTGACGCAAGGGCGCTAAATCTAAAATAAACCATGAATAAAATGTGAAAATATATAAATTTTATTTTTCTGAAGCAGCTGCACGCATACAAGGTTCGAAAATACTTCACTTTGACCAAATAAACTCGTTACGTAGTGCTAGCTAAATGCACGGGAAAAACGACTTGCTAGCACAGTTTAGCTTGCCGGGTCAGGCTACATTGCTAGCTAGCTAACGGTAGCGCAGGGGTAGTTATCAGTTATGACGTTAACATCCAAAAATTATTTATCGGCTTTTCTTGTGTTTCAGTGCTTTGTGTGTTGGTATTTCAGTGCTGAAGGTGGATAATATAATTACGCAGGTAGTACGTCAGTGTTAGCTAACATTAGTTTTAAATAGGTTAGGGTGATCATTAGCTAACTACATACTACAGTTTATTTGGCTAAATTAGCCGGCTACGTTAGCATCAGTGACAACAGGTCTGCTAGGCCGCTGCATCCCGACCGTTTCTTGTCAGTCTACCCATATATTTCACTGTGGTTGCATCTTAGGATTATGGCGCCCCGTTTACAACTGGAGAAAGCAGCTTGGCGTTGGGTGGAAACGGTGAAACCAGAGGAAATCAGTCGGGAACACATTGAGCTAGCATACCGCGTCAATGTACCGGCCTGCAAAAGGGGAGCCTGCAGGTAACGTTGCACGGTGTATGTTTCATACTAACATCCCTATGTCCCGAAACTAACACCACCACCGAGATGTGCTGGCGTCTGGCAGCTAACACACTCCTTGAATAACTGTCTGGAGCAACAGAAGCTAAACGGGAGGATTGATAGCTTGATGTCTTGCCCTGTGGAGCGAAAGATGTGCCAAACTCCATTCAAAAGTCAGAAAGTATATTGTTTCCTTGCTTATCGGCAAATGTACATAACTTGTATACCATATTTGAATACTTTATACCTACTGAGACTATCCACACATCACTTCGGCATGTATCCAGCCCACTACACAGCAGTCATTTTAACAAGATTTCAGGTTTTATAGCTTGTTTGCCTGTTATTTCCGCAGTGATCCTCCACCCTAAATTGGCTACACCATTATGGGCGGTAGGCATCAGTGTGAATCAGTTCATAAAAATTGAGATTACATTTAATAAAATGTTTCTTAGTCATATATATGCGGAGAGGCCTAATAATTCACAAAGGGATTTAAGTAATTATTTAAATGGTATGTGGCTTTGGCAATAAGCAAGCATCATTAAACTGACAGATTTTTAATGGAGTTTGGCATGACACTTTCCATATAAGAATGAATTACATATTTGGGACCAGCTATACAACACTTAAACACTGTTGTGATGTAGGAAATGGAGACACACGAATAATCACAATATCTTGCATTTGCAGGAGGAATTGCAAAGGGAATCCCAACTGCCTTGTTGGTATTGGCGAGCAGGCATGGCTGGGAGAGATAGATGAAAATGCGTTCCACAATATTGATGACCCAAATTCAGAGCGGCGAGACAAGGTATTTTTTTCATCTGCTGCACATACTTTAGGTTCTTCTTTACTGACCACCCACCTGTAATTGGTGGACTCTTCAACACATGAAGTTAAGCTATGTGTCATCAGAGATGGAAGAGATTGAAAAGAGATAGTTGTTAATAGGGCTGCAACTAATGAATATTTTAAGTGTCAAGTAATCTATTAATTATGTTTTCAATTAATCATGTAGTCCATAAAGTAATAATGAGAAATGCTCATAGGAAGTTAGCAGAGCCCAAAGTGATGTCCTCAGGTTGCTTATTACAATATGCACAGAGAAAAGCAAATGTTTGTGATTTTTACTTGACACATGACTGAAACAGTTAATTGGTATTCAAAATCATATCTCATTAATTTTCTGTTGAGTGCCTAATCGGTCAGTCAACCAATTGTTTGTCTTTCTCTCTCTCTCTCTCTCTCTTTCAGAATACTTTTGTGGGCCTGACCAATCTGGGTGCAACATGTTACGTCAACACATTCCTGCAAGTGTGGTTCCACAATCTGGAGCTGCGCAGGAGCCTTTACCTGTGCCAGAATGCCCGAGCACAGGAGCACAACATTGACTCTGGTAAAGAAAAGTTAAGATCAGGAACCCTTTATATTGGAAGAGTATTTTCAGTACATGCACCCCCATCCTCATTCTCCTTGTCCTTGTTTGTAGACACATAGATGAGATTTTCATGAGCCCCTCTCCCGGCCAAATTCAGTTAACATTTCATGAAGTCCCACAAATGCATCTTCATTTAAAGATGCATCAATGTAAAATGTCATTTTAGGCAGCATGAAGCCTCCAGACTGCTTGTAGACATAAGTGAGTAATACGAAATGTGTTCAGTTTTAAGCATTTTGCAGTCTCAGACAGACCTCTCTGTGTATTTACAGACTATGAACCTCAGTCCATCTGTGAGCATCTCCAGTATCTGTTTGCGCTCCTGCAGAACAGCAACAGAAGGTACATCGACCCGTCAGGGCTGGTCAAAGCTTTGGGGCTGGACACGGGACAGCAGCAGGTAAGTCCCCAAATGAAACCTGACAAATAACCTTTTCATAAAAGGTAAATTTCAAAATGGTTTCACAGCTCAAAGCAAAATTGAACTTTGGCTGAGTGTTGTACAGTTCCCTGGACATGATCTGAATCCACATACTGGAGAAATAACCTCATTAGCTGCTCCGTGCTCCCCTGAGCTGCTAATCCAGAATACTGGATTTGTATCTCCATTCAATGTGGCAGAAGAAGTCTGAGAATGAGACTTGTAGCAAATAAACAAATGTGAACAAAGTGGATTTTGCCAGTATACAAAACAAGTTACAATAGGAAATTAACAAGAAAAGTAACGTTTAATTTCGTCAAAAAAATAAGTACTTTTTTTTTCATTGGCATAATCTTCTGCAACATACTTTTAACCAGTGGATGTCAGTAACCCTGGAAAAAAAGTCTCTGTGCTTGGTCTTCATATTACTGTCATCCATGATAAAACTGTGTGGATTAGCCCCGCCCATCTGGCCCACATGATATCTCAGATGACACTTAATGATTTTGACAAAACTTAAAGGAATAATGAGCTATATCGCTCCATTGTGGCATTTTCGAAATTACACTGATTGTCCCAGCATTTGTTCATTAGTGACTTATTTTTTTTACAGTAACAGATATAAGCAGTTGCACATAGTTTTAACAGTGAAGACCAGCCCACCTTTTCCTCTCCCCCTTTGCTCTCAGTTCTGAGTTCAGGTCTTTTGTTTCCAGGATGCTCAGGAGTTTTCCAAGCTCTTCCTGTCTCTGTTGGAGGAGACGCTGTCCAAACAGAAGAACCCGAGCCTGCAGAACGTCATCCAGCAGCAGTTCTGTGGACAGTTCTCCTACGTTACTGTGTAAGACCTCTTGGTGCTCCGACTTTTTCCTGTCGCCTGGCCAGCCTCATAATTACAACTTGAACTTTGTGTCTCAAAGGAGGCGTCAGGCCTTGACTCGTAAAAGTGAGATGTTCATATGTTAACCTGTCAAATAAAAATTGTGTAAGGGTTCTGCAGTCAGAGGACATGGAGTTTTTTACGCTGTTGGATGTGTTTCAAGTTACTTTCAGATCGTGTCAGAGATTCAGTTTCACCATTTCAGAGAACATAATGATTTGAAATATAGAAATAGTTTGTTTTTTGCAGAGGGAAGCTCTCCGGTTGCTCAGAGAGACGTATTATCCTCTCTTCAGAGGGGCATTTTTTATAAAGTCATCCTGTCTGGCTGTGTAGTAATTTATCAGATGTGGTGCCAGTCAGAAGTGAAAGTAGATTTAACAGCCTTTTATTTTACAGTCGTGAGGCAGATGGAAACCTTGTTCTGTCAGGTTAACAGTGCGAGCTTGATGCTGGGTATTTTTATGAGGCTTTGGCTTTGGGAATGTAAAGGTTATGTTTTTATTACCAAAATAAAGAGTAAAAAGGGAGGCGGCACACTCGTAGCTCTGATGTGATGTTTATTGGAATAAATATTGCAGTTTTTTTCCTGGTCGGCACCTCACTAACCCAGGTGTGTGTTTGCTGCCTCTGCCAGTATGTTTTTATCACAGTCATGATTTGGGTTGTGATCAGAGTTGATGGGAGGTGCACAAGGTGTTATGTGGCTGTGTCATGCTGGTATTTGAAAGTATTTTTTGATTTTTGCAGCATTTTCTAGCATTCTGACTCAAATCCTCACTGAACATTTTCATATAGTTTGCTGGGTGGGAACGGGACAAGGAAAAATATAGGAAAACACTGCATTTGTTAACATTTATTTGACGCTGCAATGATAAATGCTTAGTCATTGCACTTGCCTCACTCACTTGGAACAGAACCAAACTGAATGGCGCTGTGGTGAAATGTCGGTCTTGTTCTGCAGCTGTAACCAGTGCGGTCGAGCGTCTCCACTGCTGTCCCGCTTCTACGAACTGGAGCTCAACATCCAGGGCCACAAGAACCTCACAGAGTGCGTCACAGAGTTCCTCAAGGTAACTCTGGTGTCCGCGCCACAGTGAATGCATCATGTTTGGGGGATGCATCCCAGGTTTAAGTTTCATGGATAAAAACAGTTGGAACTGAGATGTTGTATGTGCCAAAGTTCAAGTAAATGCTAAAATGTTTACTGCTCAGTGTGTATTTGTGTGTGTGTTTCACACTCTGTTAACCCTTCGTCCTCCGCCTCGCAGGAGGAGAAGCTGGACGGGGACAATCGCTACTTCTGTGAGAGCTGTCAGAGCAAGCAGAGCGCCACCCGCAGGATCAGACTGCACAGCCTCCCGCCCACCCTCAACCTGCAGCTCATGCGCTTCGTCTTCGACAGGTCGGCCACTGATACACACTGATCACTGCATGAGGGTCCAGACACTTAAAGATTAATAATATTGATAAAACAGTGATAGCAGAGGCCGTTCACTAACATGAGGACAAACATTTGACATCACCTGATTGAAATGTTTTCTCCAGACAAACAGGCCACAAGAAGAAGCTCAACACCTTCATCAGTTTTCCAGAGCAGCTGGACATGGGACCTTTCCTCGAAGGAAAACAAGGTATTACCTATGTGGGAAGGGTGTGTGTGTGTGTGTGTGTGTGTGTGTGTGTATGTGTGTGTGTGTGTGTGTCACTCTTTTCATAACATTTTTTCATGTGACCTCATGGAAAAGTAAATCTGTATTTGTGTGTGTGTTTGGGCTGACTGCCTCCACAGACCAGAAGTGTGTGTATGAGCTGAGCGCGGTGCTGATCCACCGGGGCGTCAGCGCCTACTCGGGCCACTACATCGCCCACGTGAAGGACGCCTGCACCAGCGACTGGTACAAGTTCAACGACGAGGAGATCGAGAAGATGGAGGGCAAGAAGCTGCAGCTGGGCATCGAGGAGGACATCGGTGAGTGGCAGGGAGACCCGGCGCTTCTCAGCTTCATCTGCTGCCATTTCAGGTTTCTTACATAACCAGTGTTCCTCTGTGGGGCTGCACATGTGGAAAATTCTCCGAAAAATGTCCACATCTTAAAAAGTTTGGACATTACACAAAATGTTTTAAGAATTACTTACAGGGCTGCAGGGAATCTGTTGGAGTGAAAAAGTCCTACAATCAAGTTTCTAAATTTACTCGTAAACGTGTTTTGTGTAAATAAAGATCTATAAGTTAAAGAGTCCTGTCTCCTTCTCACCTGCACTGCAGTGCCTGAAGTGTCAGGTCTTTAAGTCCTCTGTACAGTTTCCTGAAGATTTTCCTCTTGTCCCGGTTGTTGTTGTTCCCAGCTGAGACGGTGAAGTCCCAGGCGCGGAAGCCCAAGTGCAGCAAAGGCTACCACTGCTCCAGGAACGCCTACATGTTGGTTTACAAAGTCCAGCAGGAGGAGAGCTCCGACTCCTCCAGGACCAAAGTCGAGGTGCCAGGTGAGCGAGTTCAGACTTCACATCATCCTCAGACACACTCAGACCCGTCAGCCCCGAAACACTGAGACGTTTTTTCCACAATAAGTCAGGATTCTCTGTTTCTTGTGTAATTTGAACACATGCAGCACCTTATTTGCTAATACAGCTTCAAGATCACATCAGTTCATGATACATTTTGGTTGTAACAGTGATTGATGAAATTCCTACATGGAAAAATGCTTTTGAAAGACCCACAAGTCAGAATGTAAAGTAGGAAACTTGTTGTTTCTAAATCCAGGCACCAGGCACTATTCTTTGTTTTTGTTAGAGTTCACACTCCGTGCCGCCGCTCCTCCACATGATATTCTAACCATTAAAACTAACCCGGTCCCAGTGTTTCCCCCCTCGTCTGACTCTCTCCATCGTGTCTCTGCCTCCCAGCCTTCTTGCAGAAGCTGGTGGACCGAGACAACCACAAGTTTGAGGAGTGGTGCAGCGAGATGGCTGACATGAGGAAACAGAGCGTGGACAAGGGCAAAGCCAAGCACGAGGAGGTGAAGGAGCTCTACGAGCTTTTACCCGCCAAAGACGGTCGGTAAAAACACTCCTGACACCCCAGTCCACTTAGCAGAAACATTGAACAGAGTGACTGAAGTGTATCATGTGAATTAGAGTTCAAACCAGGTCAGAAGGGAAAGTCTGGTAGATATTTGTGACTGTCACATCACAACACTTTTTGGATTGGGATTGCTTTGCTGTACGAGCTCCCATTAAGATTACATCACATTAGAAATATATCTTTTTATGATTTCATGACTTGCTAAAGTAAATTTCCAACTTTTTGTAAAAACATGAGGTCAGCAGGCAGGTGTGTGTGTGTGTGTGAAGTGACAAAGGAGTAGTGACTTTTTGGCAGAAGGTAGCTCGAGTAAATCTGATTAGAAATCAACACAATGTAGTTTTGTGGACTACCTGACTGTGGAGTGATATTATTAGATGTGAAACAGCGTTTACTCTGAAATAACTGACCTTACATTGTGTTTGTAGGCCAGCCCAAAATATTCAACAAAGCTGTGTAATGCATTGTTATCAGTATCTCAGTGTCTCTTTTCCTTCAGTGGGGTGGAAGTGTTTGGGAATTATCTGATCTTTAAAAAGCAGTAAAGACATGAAAGTCACCAAAGCTGGAGTTAAAAGTTTTTTTAACTTGATATGCATGAATAAAAAATTTCCAGAAATCTCATACAAGCAGCCCAGTATATTGTATTTTTGATAGTAAACTTATAGTATTTTTTTATTAAACATGGGGAAATTGATGTAGATGTTATATAAATTGTTGCTTTAGTGCCTCTGAGCTCATTGAGGTTTTCTTGATATTTTGCCCTGTGAACTCCAGTTGGAGCAGCTTGTTTCCTTCTGATTCAGTCCAACACAAACTAATTACAGGCCTGAAAACGGCCTCATGCTTGCAGCCACACAGGTGATCAGTCCGTCTTTCTCCTCATGTGTTCCCTCCTCTGCTTCCCCTCCTCAGGCCAGCTGTACGAGTTCATCCCCCTGGACTGGCTGAAGAAGTGGCTGGACGACTCCACCGCCACGAAGGAAATCGACAACTCCCTCTTCCTGTGTTCCCACGGCAAACTGCATCCTGACAAGGTGGGAGAGGCCAAGAGGGTGTCACTGCGCGCCGCCCAGCTGCTCTACCAGCGCTACGGCGGAGGACCGCGGCTGGACGGTGAGACTGAGGCCTTCAGTGACCTATAAACTGATGGAAAACATTTGCATGCATTTCACTGTCAAACATGCAGTGTGCTTGTTTTAATGTGTGATGATAAGCAGTGGTGTGTCCCAGTATGCTAAGGGTTAACTGACACGATTTAAGACTTTTGCAGCAATTTGAGACGTCACAAATTACAGTGAACTGTACACGTCTTTTCAGTTTTTAATTACAATTTTAAAGGTGCAACACTAACAGCGCTCCAAATTATTTTGTTTTCTTTACTTAAGTATCACTAGTGCTCCCAAACTCAAAAACTCAACACTTCAGGCGTACAGTACCACAAAACATGTAATGATCACCTGCATAAATCCGTCATTAACGCCACAGTCATGTGAACAAACTCAGGATGAAAAATGTTTTATCCTGTTTTTTCCTGCTTGTGGGTTTATATCATATTGACCAACAATTCATACACAAAAATGATTAGAAAGCTTTTGAATAGGATCTGTCCATATGTGCA
>OMLF01049054.1:0-32122 GCA_900302615.1 Holocentrus rufus | reverse complement strand
TGCCACTTGTAGATAAAATAAAAACGGACAAAGAGCAAGAGGGCCAGAAAACACTGATTTTGTAACCGGGGCGACTCTGTCTCAGCGAAATCAAGGTTACAGCGTGCGAGAGCAGACACATTTCCAGACACTGTAACAGGATTAGTTTCGCTACAGAGTCTAATGCAGCTGTGTGTGTGTTGTGTGTGTGTGTGTGTGTGTATTTATGTGTTTGTGTGAGGGTGAGAGAAATAGCACATTTGTGTGTGTGTGTGTGTGTGTGTGTGTGATTCCTCTCCAACACCATAAATGCCTCCGTCAGCCCCCTTCCCTTCACAAAAGACTTTATTTGATTATTTCAGGATTTATTTCAGCCATTTCTTTTTTTGACTCTGCTCTGTACTTTTACAACTCATTTTCATAAATTTCCACAAAGTGTCATGCACTTAAAAAAAAAAATCGTTATTTGACTGAAAGGCACATTACTATTCACAGCTGTTAGAGTGTGTTGAATCGACCGTTACCTCTGGCTCCGCTGGATTAGATCGTGACCGTTAGGAAAGAGCTGAACACATCTACAGCACACGAGCAGATTAGAGCATTCTGGGAATTAATCATCACATACCTGAAAGAAAATTAGACTCATGGTGGCATTTGAGCAATTCTGCACTTGTGGAACAGTTTCACACGGGCACCTGTTTTGTGTGTGTGTGTGTGTGTGTGTGTGTGTGGCTGTGCATGTGCAGGACTGAATCTCCTAACAATGATAAAGAAAATCCTGCAAAATAAGGATGTTTTGCCATTCCTCACTTCTTCAAAGGGCTATTTTAGGGCTCAGGCTTGGGATTAGTGTTGGAATACTGTTAACTTTTAGGTTAAGGTAAGGATTAAAGCATTACAGGGGACAGTTAAGGTGACCCAGAGAATGTTTTGACCTTGAATAGGTGCTGACACAGCAAAACTGCACCAATGTTGAAAACTAAAAAAAACTATAAACACAGCACCAAAATGAAATTTGAGATCACGTCTGAAGTTGTGCATAGCTGAAATTACTACAAATAAATCTCTTCCTTTAGCCTGATATTCAGAGTTAAAATCTTCTGAAAAATCTGCCAGTGGGCTGAGATAATCCCACTTGTTCCTCCTTTCACTTGTTTCAGGATTTTTTTTTTCTTCTGGGAATATAAATATGATAAAACAAGGCCGAATAAGGGAGATCAGCCCACTAGGATAAGAAATGATTCAAGAAAAACTTGATTAGCATCGGAAACAAATGGGATTATCTCAGCCCACTGGCAGATTTTTTTTTACAGTGTTTAAAGATTTTAACCCTTAAAATGAGAATAAACGTCGTTACTACTAACATCTTTCCTGCCTTTTTGTCTGAAAATGAATTTTTATGATTTTTTTTACCATTAAATTTTATTGTGAACATTTTGTGCTCATTTCCCTCCTGCACACTGCCATCTGTCCCATGCTTATTGGGTAGCATCAGGAGTTTGGAAATAAATGTGGTCCTCA
Source organism: Holocentrus rufus (assembly GCA_900302615.1). Classification (NCBI taxonomy): domain Eukaryota; kingdom Metazoa; phylum Chordata; class Actinopteri; order Holocentriformes; family Holocentridae; genus Holocentrus; species Holocentrus rufus. The sequence continues at coordinate 30,622 of OMLF01049054.1, read as the reverse complement.
CAAGTACAGTACACAAACCTGTCTGTGTGTTTTCCTTACACGGCATACACACTGCGTACTGCAAAGCCTGCGTCAAGGCCACATTTAAAAATCTCTCTGTTTACTCGTCACAGCCGGGTGACACTTTTGGAGGATCTGCGGCGGCCGTGGAGCGTTGCTGTTCAGCGGCATCACTTCCCTTTTCACACAGAGTCTCATCCCACCGCTCTGTATATCCCCGTAATGCTGATGATGCGCTTGTGGACCGTGACCGTCTGATGGCGATGTCACGGTCGGCTTCAGTGCCCGTCGTGCTGACCCCGATCCCACAACGGCGCTCTGAATCATCGATAAGGAACACAGTTTTGGGGGTTTTAACGGCCGCGGATGAAACACAGAGTTTACCCCCAGGGAGATGAAGCGCACATGGTTGATGTTGGTATAAAACAGATCCAAATGATACTTCAGGATGTACACAGAAAAAAAAATGAGGATGGAGCCTTGTCTCAAAACCATTTGAAGTTAATAAGAAGTGATAGCGATCAAATGAAAAAGCTATAAAGTGTATAAGGAACAGGGCTAAGCAGTGATTTTTTTTTCTCCCTCTCCCCAGGTATTTCCAAGCAGGCAGCCAGGCTGATTGAGATTTGACTCCAGTGGCAGGGCTGATACGGAGGAGGTGGTTGGAAGCGGGAGAGGCAGGCTTGTCCGCTGGGGGCCTTATCTCATCTCGGAGAGCTCCCGGTGAAGATACGGCTAACTCTCTCCCACATAAGGGCACTGAGTCACTTTAAGAGTAATCTTTGGCTTTTGCACTTCTGGAGAGCTTCTTCTGCTTGGGGAAAAAAATTGAATTGTCAACAGCATTGTGAGAAGATGATTTTTTTTATTTATTTATTTTTTATTTTTTCTCCCTGTTTGCAGTATCTTCCAAAGCAGGACAGACATCATTGCGATGCAGGCTCATGTTGAGCTCACAGCGGTTGGCAGAAAAACACTGTGAAACAAATCTATGTCTACGGGTGAAAATGGAGTAAAATGCTTCAAAGCAACCCGCAGCTTGTGAACAAATCTCTAAACTGCTCCTCAGGTTTGATTTATCTTTTATATGGTAAGCTATTTCAGCCTAAAATGCCACCAACTTTACAGATCATAACTACATTTTTGGTAGCAAGAACTCCCATTGAGGATATCTGCAATGGCATTTTCTGTATTAGATATTCTAATGCAAAATATCTACAGTAAAGTTTTTGCTAGTCATAATATGAGGTCTACATAACCATACAGAGATTAGTTGACATATCCATAATGTCATTTTGATTAGTCATATGTCACAATTTACTCAGATGAAATCTCATTCTCTTATCTACAGTAAAGATTTTGCTTGTATTAAATTCCAATTAGATATATCTTCAATTACATTTTTACTAGTAGAAACTGTTATTGCAGACATCAGTCAAAATTCTGGATGTTTACAGCTATATTTTAGAGATCTGAAAATAGGTGTATGATGAATACTTTTTACAGCTAGTCAGAAGTAAACTGGAGATATAGTATCTAATTTTACTAGTAAAAGTTCAGCAAAATAACAGTCCTGAGATCCGGAGTTTCAGCTGTTTCACCCCACTTTTTTCAAATCAAATGTCAAGCTATATAACGAATTTATTGGACAACAATATGAATAATATCGGTGGCAGCCAGCGTACTGTCTGGTTATCAAGTGGACGGAATGGCCAAATGATATCAGTAAACACATCCTGCCATGGCTTTTGCTTGAAAAGGGGGACGCTCCAGTCAAAACAAAACAAACCTCCTCATTACTGTGTCAGTTTTTGGCGATATCACAGCGGCTGGAAAACACTCGAGGTCTGCTGCACAAACCCAGATGAGCCCTGAATCAGACCCTGTGGACCAACAAGTATAATCATGTTGCAATACAAATTTTGGGATCCAACATATAAATGGAGCATATTTTCACAAAAATAAATTACCAATTTGCTAGTTACGCATGGTAACTGCAGTTCTATGAAAACGGACAACCCCGTAGAGCCCCATTAGAGGGTGGAGCCTGTGTGAAATAGAACATAGTATTGAGTTGTAAGTGTATCCAGGTTATGAAAACTTTAACATTTGCCGTTCTAAATATCTGATGTCAGGTTCGTCTTTCTGGTCAAATATCCCTCGGTGCACAGGAAGTGATGTTTTTTGTTTCTGGCTGCAGCAACAAGAATAAAGAAAACTGGGTAGTTAGCATGAGCAGTGATATCCACAATCAATGAACACACAGAGAATAAAGCACAACCCACAGAAACTGAAACCAGCAAGTAAAAAGATTAGACAAGTAGGCACATTTTTGATTGACAGGTGATATATATATCGCTCTCCTTCAGTATAGGAAGAGAAAGCCAGGCATGCACCAAACAAGAGCTGAGCCAGTGCAGGTTGCATCACAAATCATACTTTTAACTGCCAATACATAAAAATATATATAAGCCTTATCATTGTATGTGCAGTATATTCTGAGGGAACGCCGGTCACATTTCACCTCAGAGTATTATGCCATTTTATGTCCCACTAATTTATAAGCCCTATCAGTCGAATTGCAAAACAAGGAGAAAGTAACTGAGATGCAACACAAATTCAATACTGAGTCATTGCAGACTATGAGAGAAAGATGGTCGCTGTCTGGATGTTCTCATGAAAAAATATACAGCGCTCATGCTTTCTCCGATTATGGGTTCAAGAATGACAGAGAGAGACCCACAAATCCTGGCCATGACAGCTGATCCATACTTGTGTGTGAGTTAGTGTGTCTCCAGAGATCGGAGGAGGTGGGGGGAGGGAGGTGTTGTTTCGATCAATTTCTGCCCCATGATTGATTTTAATGTTGACCCCCATCAACTTTGCCCTTCACCAGAGCAGCCCAAGTGTGAAGGGAGCCTGTTCTTGTTTACTCCTCATGATTTATTTGAGTGATAAATTACCACCAAGTCCCTGCCATCTATTCCGTATACTCACCATCTGATAATAACTCGTGATTCATGGGAGTCATTCGGGGAAAAAAAGGTATTTGGGCAGGGCAGCTCCCTCATGTTTTAGTTCCAAATTGTGATTTAGACTTCATTGAATGTAGCGGATAAAAAAAAGCTCCACCTGGACTTAAACTCCTTATCAGCTGCTCTCTGCTTATCTCATGCAGCTCGGATGAATGCCAGCATGGCTTCAGACACATGAATATAATTATAACTCCACGCAGTTCATACATTCATATACTGCATGCATCTGCTCTGATGTTTATCAGACTGCTTAGGCTCTGGAGTCCATACATTAAACAGTATGTAAGGACTCAGTACACCTGAGGCAGCAACTAAGGATGTAGGTTTTTATAAACCTGCCGCTGAGCTTTTTTAATTGCCATCAATACTCTTAAAGTCCAGTCTTGTTAAAGGAAAAATCCAGCCTTATGATGAACTAAAAAAGAGGGATTGGAGATTTGCATTGTGTTTCTAGTGGTGCATTGTGTTGCTTGATATTGTATTTTTGCTATTTCTTGTCAAAAATGAATTAAGTTTTGTCACTGGGAGAGGTTCTCAACACAGTTAGAATGGACTTAAATAGGAAAAAAAGTTTTTGATTGTTGATTTCAAAGTCAACTCCATAGCAATATAAACATACAGGGAGAAATCCAGCATAGAAGATGGAGAGCTCAATTCTTTCTCCCATTAAGCTCCAATGTAACTGTTACTGTCCTATATGTGCATCCTGTCTGCCAAGTTGACAAACAGAAAACAGCAAAATGACACTAGAAACACAATGTGAATCACCAGTTCCTGTTCCTTTAATTAGACAGTTTTAGAAAGCTGTGCATGGATGCAAATTGTCCAAGTACTTTTTAAATCTGAAAGACAGCAAAATAATAGTTGTAACAAAATGCTGTTTTTCCTCTTAACCTGCCTCTACAGTAAAGTGAAAACATGTTCTGCTATCCAGTTTCATTATAGCTGTACTGGAATTATTTCAGCATGATGTCATGTCATTTATGTTTGGCCATTTATCTGCTAGAATAAGACAAATGCACCACTGAACAACAAAATAGGCTCAGCAGTGCAAAATATATCACCAGTAGCTGTTTTTTTAACAGCAGCCAAGTGTTTGAGAGTGAATTTTTCCTTTAAGTTTCAACTTGCAAAATCCTGTGTAAATCTGAACATACTCAACACAGCAGAATTTCAGTGAAGGAAAATGGGGGTGAATCTACAGGGTCTCAATTAGGGAGGGCTGAGACATTCTTCTGTGTTGCAGCCCCAGTTTTCTAATTTGATAAAACAGGTGGATTTTTACATAAAACCTTGCTCTGCTGCAAGATTTAATGCTTTAATGCCTATCTCCCACCCCAGTGCCTGCCTGTCTGCAGGGAGATTTAAATGTGAATGTTCCTCAGACAGCACACACCCTCACAGGAAGGAGGGAGATGGTTTCTTACTGGTGTTGACTTTCCACCCCAGTGACACAAAACAAAGCATAAGCACTCATCCTCTTTCTCAAGCATGACTGAGCATGCTTTCCATTGTGAGCATATCCATTCACATTGCTCAGCCAAAGGAATTATGGGCATGCAGTGGAATTAGTGAACCAAACACAATGTTGGTGGCTCTATGGATAAGTGAAATACACAAATATGATGGAATTTGCTTTGATTATCTTTATTGGAAATCAGAGAGGTTGGACTATTTTAACTTTCATTCTAACACGGATCTTCATCAGGTGAAGTAGAAGTGCCTTTCCTCTGTATACGCCTGTTATTGGTCATGTGACATTCCAGTTTTTATTTTGAGTATTATATTATTTTTCCAAACTGGTAACTAAAAATATCAGTCATCAATGAACTGGACAAAGATGAGTTTCCATGAATGAGGATGAACTTATTCTATGACTATTTCATCTTTGATATAATGTCAGAATGCTTAATTTATTTTTGGTTTTAATTTACAATATTTACTATCATACTGCTCAGGTAAGCTGGTGTAACATTTGGTGTAACAAATGCTAAATTCTGATTAATTTGCACAGCAAATTATTCATCCTTACACTGCAGATCAGATCATTATTATTATTTTTTTAATGACCATGACCTGTTACATCTTTTCATTTGATTATAGTCTCGACATCAGCAATATAAGAAAATCAGATTAAATATATGATTAAAAGATTGATGCTTCTTTTGTGAGGCTGAAGTTATTAGCTTGAAAAGTCAGAGTGCTGGGCAAATTCATGAGAGTTAAAATTCACCATTTGAAATTCACCATCCTACCATTTTAATTAAGTGCAGAGAGTCATCTTATCTCTGTACTCTAATTAATGGGAATGAACAGAGTCTCTGCACTGCAGAATGAGAGGTGTGCATGTGTGTGTGTGTGTGCGTGCGCGCGTGTGTGTGCTTGTACTATGATAAAATGGACTCTCAATCCCTTCAGCCCATTTATCCTCTACTTAGCTTTTCTCTAAATCCTTATGTCTGTTTGTGGTGAACATTCTTCTTATCTGATCATATTGAGAGGGAATATATTAAGAGTTTAATTTCCAAATATATCCATATATCCAAAATTACTTCAACATATCCACTTGAATGCACACTTGCACTTTGGCATTACTTAATTATTTGAAATTCACCACCCAAAATTTCCAAAGTAGTATAACTTTAAATTACTTTAAGCAACATAATCACATTATTTTCTGTGTAAAATTACAACAAAAATTCCTCATGACATAACATATATTTTCATAAGTAGTGGGCTAATATGCAACGCAGAGTAAATGCATGTACAGGACAAACGCACCTGGCATTCATTGCAAGTGCATTGCATACAATTAATGAGACTAGAAACAAGGCCAGACGTCTTCTATATAATCTATACAGTATACATTCAGCCATCTGTTACTCATTTTTTCAACAGTCAGCTTCTTGCTAATGTTCGCCTTCAAAACTGTCCTCTGACTTGGCCTCCCAGAAAACATTATAAACATCCTTTTTGCAAATAGTCTGAAATTGTCCACCAAAAAAAAAAATGGTAGCAAACCATGAATTCTTTCTAAGAGGTTCTCTCCAACTTTTCAGCCTCTCTTCATCTCCACCTCCTCCTTTGTGATTGGCACATATTTAATAAGGGAAATCAATGAGGGATAATGGCATTCATTTGGATTCGCCTCATCAGTGTATACTTCACAAGAAGAGTAATTGCCCCTGACATTCTGTACTTTCGGTGCATTTTAACATAAAAATTCTCGCCTCGTGAGGCTCGAAGCAGAACTGCTGCTGCTCGAAAGTGCAGCATTTTCCATGTGCTACAGAACTATATAATCACAGGCTAGAAATATAATGTATGCGCTCCGCTGTTTCTTATGCTCCCCAATACACAGCAGCATTACACCATCAAACACGTTACACCTCAGTAATGTTTAATAATGACGGCTCAATAATAATTTCCTCTAGTCTGACATATGCAGTCTTTTTCATAAGGCGGGAGGTGAGTTTTGGGCCACAGATCGTGCTAATATAGCAACAGAAATACAGCAACGCCCCTCCTCCCACAGTCACAATTACAGGTGCATGCAGTAAATACTGAACCTAATATACACAGGATATCGTATGGCTCCTCATATCAGCCAATCTTTTCATTTCAGGGAAATACTTTATGACTGCCAAGAAATAATGGGACTGGCCCCTGTGTTAATTGGATTTTGAGAATCAGGTTTATATGACAGTTGGAGTCTGAATTAAGTTATTTCCAAGCAGCTACTGTGAAAACCCCTTGTGAATACTAAAAGGTAGAATTGTATAATGTGGGACACAAATGTGATGCATATGGCTGGTATAGTTAGCAATGGTGGAGGCAGACTGTTCATATTGTGGTTGCAAATATTTGCCTAATCTCCATCTGACTGAAAGAAATGTTTGTATTGTAAGTTCAGCCCAGTGCAGCAAATGTTCTCTTATAGAGGGGAATTTTTAGAAACACTGAATTTTCTTCATTCATATTTTCCCATTTGGTGACATCTTTGGTGTTAACCAGTCATTGCGTGTTTTTTGTTTTGTTTTGTTTTGTTTTTTCTACCACTGTGTGACATTTGAGTTTCTGTAGGCGGTGCTCTTTTCTTTGTCTCTACAGCCATGTTGGTTATTACAATTGATGCTAACCATCCAGTTGTTCTATTTGTTCTGATGAAAAACAAAACAAAATAAACAAATATAAAACATTGCTCTGAGAGATGAGAAGGAGCCAACACAGTTCACTCATGTCCTACTTCTGTCAGCATTTTTGGAAAAAATAAGGACAGCTTGGTGCCAAAACTTAATTCTGTTGAATGTTTTTCTCTCTACCAACAAAAGTACAAGGCTTATTTGTTTCACCAACATATCTGAAATAGTTCAGCATCATTGCTGCATGTTTAACTCAGACTGTAAACAATCAAGTTTGTAAACATTGTAGTGCAAAACTTTCTTCTGCATCATATATGAACAGGATGGATTTTCTTTTCCAACTAACAATGCACAATATGTATATAAAATTGCCTGTTATTGAATTTATGTAAAGTAACAAAATTATGCCTCCAGTATGAACAGCTAACATTACATTTTTACATGAAGTTTACTTTGGGCAGCAGCAGACACATTTTGACCTGAACTGTGCCTCTTCCCCTGAATCCTCTTCACTGCTGTTGCTGTCAGAAATGTAAAATGCATCACTTCTTGTGTACCAGAGGACCTTTATTGCATGAAAATGTCAGAGTTTTAATTTACGTCAAGACTACGGCAATGAAACACATAAATGAAAGAGAAGAGAGAGCGAGAGAGAGAAAAGAGAATATGAAAGAGAAAGACTGCTGTGTGATGTTGAATCCATACTCTGTTATGTGAGCCCACCAAGAGGCTATTATGAGTTACAAAGGCTTTGGCAATGGTGGATACGCAGGATGTTAAAATTAAGAACAGAGAAGTCTGGCTGAGCATCAGCACAGTTTATAAAGTTTTCTATAATCAGGCCGCCAAAAAAGTTGCCATCCACCCTCCACACTTTCTCAACCACACGACCAGAACTAGCGTAGCAAAGCACACCGAGAAGTGCTAATTTTTCATTATCTGGGATTTACGCTACGACAACAACAAACTGCTTCTGCCAATTTGACAGTGTTGGAGCCAAGGAAATGTCACGCTACGAGTTCAAGGATTTTTTACTGTAAGTGCAGCACAACCTTGTGTCTGAAGGTATGGAGGAATGGAGGAACTGCAGCTTGGGAGAATGAAAAGCATCAACACTGTAATATTCTGTACAGTATATATATTTATTATTAGATACTACAAACAGCTACATGCTGACAAGATTCTTGTTTCATTTCCTTATGTGGAAGAAACAGCAAGGTAAGACTTCTTCGTTAACGTTGTAACACAAGACTTGTAGCCTACAGTATGGACTTTGTGTTATGTTAATTTCTGTCAAAACAACATTTGCATAACATGATTATTAAGGTTCAACTATGAGTTTTTGAAGGCTGAAACAGCTGCTTAGTTTTAGGCTAAAGTCACTAATTGCCAATATTTTGTGCCAACATTCAGTAACTTTAAATTTTGCCATTTTTATGCCTCAAAATTAAAAGTATACACTGTTTTCCCCCTGGATATTATTCTTGGCAGTGTGGAGAAGCCTTTGAAACAGTGTTTTGACCATCATGGGACACGAAAACTCTCAACAGAAATCTAGGATTTGAAACAGCCTTTCAATAAAGAACTAATCTGCCAAAAGTACACTTGAACAATCTAATAAATACAGTATGCAAAGAAAAAAAAAAGATTTTGTTTTTGTGTAGCTATGGTTCGGAGGTTATGTGTGTCAGTCTCCACCATATTATCCAATATTTAAAGGAAAGTTTCACCGTCAGATACTGACACTACTATGTATCATCAATCTCTTTTTTTATGTGTCCACATTTCCTCAACCTGCCTCAATCATCTACTTCAGTTAGCAATTTCAAACATCATCCAGGATGCTTTTCAACAATTCTCAGAGAATGGGTGTGAATCTGTTGCATCCAGCTATTGGCTGCACATGTTGGAAAAGAAACAACAGCTTTCAGAGCAAGATTCTTCTGCTGAGAAAAAGCAAGAGTCATGCCCTTTATTCAAAACACAATAGGTCTTGTAGTAGCACTGCATCGTGGTCTATTTATCTTTTAAGAACTGCTGATACAGGTGATTGTTCTATTCTTGTACTGATATACTTAAGTGCAGCGTTTGATACAGCTGACCATAAAATTTTTATTGAGACGCTGCAGCACTGAGTTGGTGTATCTGGAACGGCCTTGAAGTGGTTTTGTTTTTGTTTGACAAATCGTAAATTCTTTGTTTCTACTGGAGACCATGTATCCCTTCACTCTTCGGTAAATTGCGGAGTCCCCCAGGGGTCGATACTGGGACCATTTTTATTATCATTATATATGCCCCCGCTTGGCCACATCATACACAGACATCAAATCTCATTACACTGCTACGCCGATGACACACAACTGTACCTCCCACTAAAGTCGGTTGACACTCCATCTAATAACATAAAACCAACCATCAGGAACTTGGGTGTGCTCTGTGACACCAGCCTCACTTTTGTGAAACACACCAACAAAGTAATCCAGTCATACCATTTGAGCAATATTGCTGGGATTAAATCAATTCTTCAGTTTTAATGACACTCAAACTATCATTCATGCTTTTATGAACCAGAAATCAATAGTCTCCAAGTTATGCAAAATAGTAGTAGTAGTAATTGTGGATTTAGAGGTAGTGGATTGGCTTAATTGACAAACATTACACATATTCAACCACAGAAGAGAATTACAGATGGAATGAATGAGCACAAGAGTAAAATATGAAAAGAAAACTAAACAACCAAAGGCATGGATGACAGCAATGTGAGGGTCATGGAGCAGTGGTGGGGTTGATACAGCCTCTACACTGGAGTATTTTACTTTAACAGTATCTGACTTTTTCACTACATCTGGGTTACAAAGCCAGCAGCCATGTTTCTACTTTTACCCTCAAGATATTTGTGTGTTGGTTGCCATGCACGCTCTAACTAAAGGTTTTTAGTTTTATGTTAATTGTAATTTAGTTGCTGAGGGATAAAACTGAGCAGAGTGATTAAAAATACAGTGATTAAATACTATAAAAAAGTACAGATAGAGGAGAAACAAATGATTAATTTGTGCAGGTCAGATAAAGACCAAGGTTTATTAAAATCTCTCAGCTAAACAAAGAAAGAAAAGCAAAAAACTAATAAATCATTATATCAAGTATGCACACGACTAAAAAAGGGATCATTTTGCATCTTAATATCTTACCCTTGCACAAGACTTGTATCTGCTGCATCACTGCTGGATGTTCAATCATAGGTATTATGTTGTAACGATAATCCACGACAGCAGTTCCTAATATAAGGGATTAATGGACGAAGAGGAGGCAAAGAACGCCAATGTTCGCTCACTTCTGCCAAGTCCATTAATTCCCTAAATCAGGAGACCTCGGAGTGCATTATCTTGCTTATACTGTGGCCACTTGCCAACAATTTAAAAAATAGGGAGAGTAAATTAATTTAGGGATATGCTGGGAGTAAACATTTTCTGCATGCGTTGTTTTTGCACAGGTCAGACCTGGAGCAGCCTAGCAATGGAGACATTTCAGCTAATTAAGCTGAAGTTTTGTTAAGTTGTTGCTACATAAGTATGAACATTATTCATCTTGACCAATGGCACTGCACACATTGTGGATTTGCCTAAACAGATTAAATATGGAAATAATGTCTGCACAAGAATTGTTCAGATAGCTGAGTGTTGGTGTTAATGTGAAACTGTATGACCTAATTGACGTTTTCTCCATAGTAGCATACATACAATACATTAGAGTAAAAATGTTGTATGCTCAAAATGGAAATTAGTATGTCTGGAATGCACACTGCTAGGCTCAATGTATGTTTGAATGAATTAATGTGTGTTGAACGGTAAAAATAAAATAAAATAAAATAAAAATGTAAGGAACCCACAGATCAAGATTTTTCCTTTAAACACAGATGACTTCAGTTCTTTGAACGCATTTTTCTTCTCTCTCCCTCTCATCTAAAGACAGTGATAATCTGGCGGAGCTGCTTTGTGTTCCTGTTCTTCTGCAGGTGATAATGAGTGCCAACAAAGTGAAGGGCTGATTCATTAATTTTTGCCTTGCTGTGTGAGGACGGGAAGCGGTAAAACTGGGCCTCTGTATCATAAACAAGGTGTTTAATGGCAAGCCCAATACACAACATGTTGGAGCTTTTATGTAAACACTTTTCCAGGTGGGGAGCCTTGAGGAACTGCTGGCCTCCGAGAAAGGACCACGAGGTCCAGACCAATTTTCATATTGGAGATCTGACAAAACTCAGATTGTAAACAGGGGACACTATAGAGGCATCTTTCAGGGGAGTCGGGGAATCTTTTGTCTTACAAATGTTTGCTTTTCTCCTCTGCGTGAAGCTGCAACAATTACTGGAAGTGCATCAAAGCCACTTTGTGTGCCGCAGTTGGGGGCTCGCTTCAGGGAGGAAGTGTCGCTACCCCTGTGCGATGGGAAAAGATAGACATGCAATGCAGAAAGACCATTAAGGTTTCAAATGAAAAAAGTTCTTTCAGAGAGTTTGGTCTGGTCTGTGTCCAAAAAAAAATAGTTCCAAGTATTGGGCGCAATGGGAGTATATTAATATAATTCTCCTGAAAGCTTCACAAGGGAAGCTGGGATGTTGCATCTCCAAAAGGCAGCAAGAGGTGAATCCATGAAAAATTTTAACTTAAGTTCCCTCACTTTATGTAACGTGACGACAATAAGCCGCACACAGCACGCTCATGTTCATCAACCCTGCTGGTCCATGAGGCTTTATACTAAAGAGATGAGACAGGCAAAAAAAATTTAACGTCGGTGAGTCCAGTTTTCCCTGGACGGAGCTGTGCTCACTCGCTGACGTTTAGGAGACAGGTTGTATTGTGCTATTAATTTTTTATTCATTGCTGCCTGTGGGTGAAGAACTGACAATATGGGACATCAGAATTTCATTTGGGCAAAATGAGCAAATGTACAGGGTCTCAATTAGAGAGGATGGGACTCTCTATTGCAACTCAGCTTTGTGATTTAGCATTTTAAGGAGTGTAATTTCACAGTAAAATCTGATGGAATTTATGTATGAAGAACAAATGGAGTGTGTCCATGCATGAAAAGTAATGCAGTCAAATACCACTTCTACGCTGGGCAAGAAGGTTTGACATGGAGGTTTTTTGTACCTGCTTGAAATAAAGAGCCATTCACCTCCAGGTTAACTGTTGTCATAATCCTCCGACCTGACTGAAACACAGCATTTTCTCTTTTGTTACGCCCCTGTGGTCTCTCATTACAACTGCACTCTGAACATAATTCAGAATCCAATTCAAAAGATGGTAGTTAGTGCCCAATTTTTCAGGTTACACAGATTAAATTACACTGAGATTAGGATTGCCAGCCTAAAATGTTTAGCCTATGATCACATATGATAACATCTACTGTTTACACCTCTGCCAATCAGAGCCAAATCTCTAAGTTAGTAAAATGCTAATAAAATATTCATTTTTTTATGCTCCAGTCCAGATATTTAGTGGGATATTAGGTCAGTGTAGAAGGAGTTAATGAAGTGCCTATGACCACTAGTCCAAAAGGAATTCAATAGTGGCACATCTTCAAAACAAATACTGCAGAGTTTCACATACAAGAGAAAAACATACAATGTGTTTCAGTCTAAATAAATAAGACTTCCCCAGTTTTACACTCCTTTTCTGTAAATTCTTTTTAACTTTGCTGTGATTTGTAGTGATTTGATGGAAAAAGTCATACCCTGTAATGCTTGGTGAGGATTGACCTCATCATGACCTTATCCATTTAAGGCACTTTCACTTTCAATATCCCACCTACAAGGACAGCTACAATGCCACAGTGCAATAATAAATACTTATCTGAAGGCTCTTGATAGGACCAGCTCTGATTTACAAGGTCAGTCAGTTAAATAATTAAAATAAATGGAAATGTTGTTGAAAAGTCAAGCTAAGTCGAGTCATTTTTCTGTAGCTGACTGTATGAAATTGAATCTGTGCAGAGAGAAACTTCCTTCAGTTGTCAGTGCAGTATATATTTTTGCCATAAATACAGAGTACAGTACATTTTCAATATTTAGTTTCAGCACATCAGTTAAAGTAATATAAACAGCAGACAATCAACAATTGTAATGTTTTTCCATGTCAAAAATAAATAAATCAAACACTACAAAATATTAAAACTGAATGTGTAATATTTTTCTGTTTATAGTCAATCACTGGTAATCATTATGCCAGATCTTGTGGCCAGCATTGTCCAGACCTGGCTAGGTTTTGAATGGCGGCTGGCTCTGCTGTGGTCCAGCCAGGTTTGGCACAGATCTAATGGCAGAGGAGATTCTGGCTGTGAGCCAGACAGAGCACAGCACAGCTACAGCCGGCCAGCAGAGACAAGGAATAGCTTCAGGATAGAGTTGTTCATGTTCAGAAACACTGATGGGGCTGTCTGAGGACACAGCAAAAACATGCATGAATTCTTAATTTCTGTAGGACCAAGAAAAAAAAACAACAGCCCAAAAACATGAAATAACCACATCTGGGGGTGGATGACGGGATTCTGATCAATATCAGTGATACAATGATTAATTCATCAGGTGCTCAGATTTCCTGCTTTCAAAACTCACTTTCAGAACTCTACTTTGTTTTGGAATAAAACTGCTCCAATTTTCACTCCCAACACCTCTGACACACAGTTGACGCCCTCTCTTGCTTGCTAACTGGTGGGACTACTTTGTTTCTGTATCACTACGCAACAAGAAGAAACAAGAAACCTTGGCGCTACATGACAGTAACTAGCACAATTTACAACACAAACATCAATGGCTAAAAATATTATGTCCCTTGTCTTATGAGCTCCTCCTCGTTATCTGTGTAATGTGTCTATAATCAGTAAATATGCCTGGAACCAGAATGCTAAAGGCGTACTGTTATTATCTATTAGAAGAAACAGGCACCCTGCTGGGCTTCTGTGTAGGCATTTAGACCCGAGTCGTGCAATTACCCATGTAGATCCAGAGTGAGCACGGCAGGCTGGAGATTGTTCCAGACTTTCTGACAAAGCCACCTAAAGGCACTGGGAGAAATAAAGTTATTTCTGCACAGTGGAGTAATGTGGAAGGTGTTGGATGATTGGTGCATACACAGTCTCCTAAGGGAAACTGTGTTGTGGCATTGCTATGAGAGCCACACAATACACGAAAGCACTAGGGCCCGTTTGGCTTGTTAAAATGACTTTCCTTTTTCTTTTTGTAAATCTTGTTGAATTCACTATTTATACTTAAAGAGCTGCACATGTTAGCAAATCATTTTCAGTTCTAAAATCTCTTTTTAATTACAATAAGTTTACTAACATTACAATAAAAGTAATTACAGGAAATGTGAAACAGTTCAAGCTAATATAGATCATCTTGGAAGCAAAACTCAAAAAACAATTCTGGAAGCAAATTAATTTACACTGGAAATGAAGTAGATTATCTTGGATTTATTCACCTTTATCAAAAAACATAAGATTTTAAGACTCAATATTATGTCAAATGACTTATTTGAAACAGATATTTTTTTGCAGTGTTCATCCCTTACATTGCTAATATCTTTAAGCTAGCCATGCTCCTTAAACATAAACATGACATTAATGATGACAGTTGTGTCCCTGGTTAGAGATAAAAACCCATGTGTGGGTGGTAGAGAAAACAGGGTCTTGGATGGATATATGCTTTGACAAGCAATGGCCTTCCTACATACGTTGCTGACTGTAATATGTTGGTACAGCAGTGTGAGCTATATTGATGATGTAGCACATCATGCACCATAGACTGAAGTCTGGTAATGTTAGAGCTCTGTGAGAAACACTTGTGCATATTGGTAGTGATTTGTGTTATACTTTGCAAGGAATCAAACATCTTTTGTGGAGGCTGTCACACTGAGTCACTGTTTAAATGTACTTGTGATATTAAACCCACTCTTTATTGTGTTTTGCTGCTGAACCCGTGGTATAAGTTATATCTTGAAGAGTTTGCATCATTGCTTTGAATTTCAGCCCAATGAAAAGCCATTAAATGCGAGCTATCCATCAGTGGAGAAAAACCTAAAACAGCTCAAAAACACTCCAATGCCTTCATGCCCTCAGAGAAGAGAGAGGCAATCTAAAGCTAATTATAATGAACAGCGTGTAACAATGGCATTAGAGTGTATTTTCAGAGGCTACAGCATATCATTAATCCCATGGCAACCGATGCAGCTCCGGTGTGAGGCTCAGCAGGTCCCCGCTTACATGTTGGTCTCTGAGCCAATCACCATAAAACAAAGATAGGGCTGAACTCTAATGAAACACTTGATGACACAGCCGGCAAAGAACATCTAGCTTCATAATACTGCTAACAAAAACTTGTTTTCATACAAATACTGCCCTGGTTCGAGGCTACCACATCTTCCAGCCATCATCTTAAAGGATAATACCTTTGTCATTTAGACTTATTGTCCATTTACCATTGTCTAGTCTAGTCTGTTTACGTTTCTCCCCTGTCATTTTGCAGTGCCTGTTGTGCTTAATGTGTAGTGTTAAACCTAGCTTGAAACTAACTGTTGTTCCGGCAAACAAAGACGCCTAAAATAAAAGGCATGACTGTGACAATAAAGTTTGTAAGGCTAAATGGTTTGAGGGATTATTTTCTGGTAGAGACTTCCATTTCCTCTTGTGGGTGTGAGGTGATTGACAGTAAGCAGAGCGTAACGTAATGCGCGTATTGATATGAAAACACTTAACTCAGGCTCAATGAAATAACAATAAAACAGAAACTTTGACAAAGCCAAATTAAGGCTTCATGTTCACTGTGATGGATTGTTTCACTTGGGCAATTTTCAAGTCTGTGGAAGCTGCTTTTCATACGGTACAGAAGTGAAATGCAGCAAATCGCTTGTTCTGAGGGGAGGAAAACAAGCCCTGGTATCCCCATCTGTATAGACTGTATGCAGACACCAGCACGAATAATGTGAAGGAAATGGGCAACCTAGATGATTGGCACAAACTTCAAAAAGGCTCAGTATTATCCTTTAAAAGAAATAAAATGGTGCCCTCGTGTTATTTGACCTGCTTTGATTGTCGTTGACTCCTCAATTATGTATTTTACTGCAATCTTACAATAAATGCTGTTTTTTTTTTTATCTGTCTCCAAAGTATTTTATCTCAGCCGTCTTTTTTTTTTTTTGCGGCTTTAGCTGGCATCTTTGCCGTACTAACAGTTGATGTGGCTCATGGATGCTGTAGTCTTTAGTGGCATTTGACACACCTCACCAACTTGAAAATGGGATTTTTCAGGAACACAGCTGAATAGAATAGAACAAATGACCATAACATAATCCTGTGATATTGTTTACTTATCCAGGAGACTCATGTGATTCTGTGTTGAGTAACATAGTGGTGATCATTAAACTTAAAAAATAAAAATGGGGAAAATACTTTTGAAACCCGTGGCTCCAGCCATTTTGCAATCCTATAAGCTTTGATGAGATAAGGGATGATGATGATGATGGTGATGATGATGATGATGACAGGCAGCAGTGACGATGCATTTGACAGTGATGATGATGACAACACCATGTTACATCCTACTGATTCTGCTTTGTGTGGCGAAGCGCTCCAGATGAAATGAGTGTCCCTACATCTGGTTTTTGGTATCTGATTAAAGCTGCTGTATGTAACTTTGCAGAATGGGTGGAATTTCGACTGACATTTGAACTCAAACAGTTCAAATAACACCCACCTGAGATTCGGCACCTCCTCCAAGTCCTTCCCACTCACATGCATGCTCGTGCATGTGGCTCCTATGCCAATGCAATGGGGGATAAAGGACTGCCGAGGACTGCTCCCTTCTCTGCCACTCTGTAGCCACGGTAAGCTAAGATAAAGTACTGTAGCTCTGGAAGGCTTAGTTAAGTTAGGGAATTGAGCACATACAGCAGCAGTTCACATGCACGTGCAAGATGTGATTGGTGAGGTGGTGATGTTTCCTTGAGGTGATTGGTTATTTGATTAGGACCGAACAGATTTCAGCAAGGAGCAGTTCAGAAGACTGGATCTTTTTCCCAATGCATTTAACTGGGCTTTGACCCTCTGAGCTGAAGGTGATTTGTCAAAACTGTGACTAAATCAAGTTACCTACCTACCTGAAATGTTGGCCTTCATATGCACTGTGAAAGCCATAAGCATATGGAGAGGTATGCACAGCTTCTCTGCTGTGTGAGGAGGATTACACTTTGAATTTGTAATACAACTCGACATGGGTTTCCTATATTTTATTACCCAGGCTGACAAACAAGCTGACAGAAAGAGAATCACTGCAGCATATAGTTTGTATGGAGGAATGAGAAATTAAGCAGTGTCTTTCTGGTTTAAGCTCTGTCAGATAAAACTGTCACACTCGATAAAAACAACTGTGTATCCTGAAATGAAAACAGCTTTCTGAAAGGCAGATTTTGCAGGTAGGTTATTTAACATTCTGTGTCTTTATACCACGCAGCAACACTGCTGAAGCTCACTCTGACAACTGAGAAATCACGCTTTTATAGGACATGCAAGTTTAATCGTACAAATACACCCTCATAAAAAGTGTTGATCAGCAAGTTTTAAGATCAATTTGGGTCTTAACACTTGTGTGGATCATTTCCTACACTGAAGAAAACTGATTAAATATTAATATTGCTAAACATTTCTCAATATTGCATTAACCAGAGTACTGTAGGCCTGGATGAGGGGCATGGGAATTATATGGGATAGAGAAATATACACACATTCTCCCTCCTTTCTTGTCTTTCTCCCTTCTTTCACCATTCAAACCCACTTAAATGCAGCCTGTTCAAGTGATTATGAGGGGGAAAAAAATAATCACCATTGTGCACGTTGTTTGTCTCCCCCAACTGGCAAATGTCTCCAGTGTGAGAGAGAACTAAACCCCTAACAACTGGGGGATAGAACAACACAAGTGCAACTGCATGCACTTTTCAAAAAAATACAACGCCTGCACGATGGTTCGCTGCAGCTGTTGAGATGTGACTGAGCAGTTGGCATTTCATGTGCAATCTGTGCAAAGGGTAAATTCGAAAAGGGGACCAGATTTAATCAAAGAGGAAATTGCTCCATTAGTAGGACGGGCTTGATGGCTTCATTTTACAGACTGGTCAGGGCTATAGCTAAATGGGTAAAGCAGGGCGCCAACATTGTCAGGGACAGTGAGTTGATTCCCACAGGGGTCATGCATGCTAAAAGTATGCCCTGATTACACTGCAAGAAGCTCTGAAAAGTGTCCATAAAAATAGGGAATATATTTGTCATGTTACTCATATAAGAGGAAATTTATTGACATAGTTACTATCTTGCACTTCTTTGTTTCAGCAGAGCTACCTGACAATATCACTGATTCCAAAGGAAAGACTTGAGGGAAGCCACACCGTAAAGCGTGAATAATTTACAGAGTATAACAGAGCCAAGGCACACTGAGGGTAATAGCCAAATAAATACAGTACATCACACACACAGACACTTGCACGCATGCACACACACAACCTAAGGTTTAATGCAGGAAAGCGCACACACTGCGTCTGTGTGTCTAGACCAGCAAAATCTGCATTAATTAAATTCCACAAACGGTATGTGTGCATCTAAAATAAAAAATATATTGCAAGTGCAAGTTGGTCGAAACTGGCACACAATTCAAATGGGTGTATAGAAAATGACAAATCCTTTATCATTCCAGGGGTGTAATTTTCATGTGGGAGTTGTTGAAGAACTGAATCCCAGTTAGACACATAAAATGACAGAAATGTGTGTTCACAGTTTCGCTGTTCCAGAAATGTATTTTATTAAAAGAGAGAAGGAAAAAAAAGCGACTCCAACAGTTTCAAACACAGTTTCAGTCACATAATCAACCAGCCACATCCCAGAAAAAACGAGTTTCTTTTTTTTCTTTTTTACCATTTTAATCTCAAAACATTGTATTTACATTTTGGAAGGACTGCGACCTGAAATTCATTTTCTAAGAAACCATCTTTAGATGACATAGCAGCAATATAGGTAAACACCTTTTTTTCCCAATTGGTGATTTTCTCATTTCATCACTTACACAGACTATAATAAAAGTGCAAATAGTGGATGCCGCTGCATAGCTAATGTGATGTATTAGTGCAAAATAATGCTGCACAGGGGAGAAGTACAACAGCTTTGGCATCTACCTCTCATCCACACATTTTAGATATTTTACCCCGTGGGCAAGCCATGTGCAATAAATGGAAATCGATTTAATGAATCAGTAATATTATATGATACTGCATGTTACAGGGCATAAGGAGGGCATACTTAGGGAGCATACTGGTAATGCATTTCTTATTCTCTCATCTCATCATGTTTGTTTGTCACCTTAAATAAATATCCCCTATTTTTTATTGAAGTTTCTAACACCTCAGCTCTCAGTGTGCAAGACGGCTATAAAGTGCAACCAAATGTCTCCAACACTATCGAAGTGCCCTCAGTCTGCTTTTGCTTTAGTATTTCCACATTGCAAAATACTATTAGAACTGTCAAGCATGTCTGTTTAAACTGTATTTTCTGCATTTTCTGCAGCAAACCACCCTCTACAGTATGTAGAGAGTGGTTTGCATCTGAAACAGGTAGGATTGCCTGTAGTTAAATATGTTTACACTAGTCCATTTACAAAAAAAAAAAAAAAACTGCCAGAGGCCTTTTCACATTAAAGTCGATGGGAAGAGGCTGCAAGGCGAAAAGAAAGCATCCGCTTTGGGGAAAAAATGCTGTACTTGGCTGTGGTTAGCGAGCTGAGAAATATTCAGTGAAATTTTCGGAAATATTTATGACATCGAACACTTTTATGTGAGCGAAGAAGAGGCAGGGCTTTATGGTTTGTGAAGTAGGAACCCAATGGTTTTTGGGCAGCACTAAAATAAATAAAGTACCATCAGAGTAGGTTGTAGTCTGGTGGGAACACGCTGGCTGTGTTGGAGGATAAGAGTTCAAAAGTTGTACCTTAATGCAATACTGTAGGTGTCATGGCATAAAAAAAATAAAGTAAATCCTATATGTCTCATGTGGATAGAGGATTCCAAAAACTGAAGTACTTATGTTACCATGGAGTTATTATGTGGCTGTTGAATACCTGATTCTGATTGGTCGATAGAGTATATCATTGTGACATTTTGTGAACAACAACAGCGACTTCTGGTTAGAAAACTTGTGGCTATTGTGAAATTTTATCATTTCTGTGGTCATTTCAGCCATTGGTCTGACCAGTCTGATGTATCTGGTGTGATTATTTTATGTTCTGCAAAGGGAAGGTCTCTCTTTATCTCCTACCTGAAGCTGCCTTTGAGCAAATCTGTTCTTGAAGATGAAATCTGAAAAATCTGACCCCTTCTCTACTCTATACTGTACTGACACCCCCAAACACAACAAGATGGAACTATTTTATCTTGACTTGAAAATATATCTCAGTTGTTACTTTTTATTTGCTCCTTTTGCTCCTTTAGGTATTGTAAACAAACATTGTGTTTTGGTCTGTTAACACAGCATTGTGAACAGCAGACCGTTGTCAAGCTGCAGCCTCCTCACTGTTCCTGTTTGTTCCAAATTAATGTGCCTCCTGAGGCCTTGCTGCTGTGTTGTAGCTAGGCTAACGTTAGCAAGCTAGCTACATCAACAGAAAGAAGAAGAACTGACTCAGGACACCAGGTGTAAAGAAGACGTTTACGACTGTTAACCTCAGCGTTATTTAACTTTATTCCTCCAACCACCACAGACAGGGAGAAGTGGAGCTCCTTCAATCCAGGAGACAACATTAGGTGAGTGTTTCTCCTAGCTAGCTTCCTGCCTGTTGTTGGCTAACTGAGCTACTTGGCAACCTAAACAGGATGTCACCAGCTCACCCTCAAAAAACTTTGTTTTGTAATTTCTTTGCTTTTACTTCCATACTACAGAACTGGAAACAGTTCTACAGATTAATGCAATGATTTTTTTTTCTTAGAGGAAGCTTGTAAGCCAATAAAACAGCTGTAAATTATTTATTTTCTTTCAGTTTAATGACTTCTTTTGTAAGGGAAATCTTGGTAATAAGTGGGATAATCAGCTCTTAGCCTTCACTCAGACAGTGATTTTTGTCTCTGGGTATCATCCTTTTGCTTAGCTGTCTCTTGACTCGCTAGATTTCACATTTGCTCATGGGTGGTCCAATTAGACCTTAGCCCATAGACGTCTTTACAGCCAAGCGCAGTATAGCAATTGCATGTCTCTACGCTGTGTCACTTTACATTTGCATAAAGTTGGACTGATCTCAACTTTCTTTGTTGCATAGTCGCTCAGATCTTGTCACCGATCTCCCCTCTGTCTCTCAGTGTCTCCTGGCTCAGTTTGAAATGGTTGACCAACCGGCACTTTTACTCACAAAGTTGCTGCCTGTGTGAGTCCAGGGTCAGGTAAGTTTTCATCAAGAAATAATTACCCTTGCGGAGAAACCCCACAGAGGTTCTTTGGGTCCACGGCGGTCATTAGTTTTTCAGTAAAAGACCATCTGGGAGTGGATTATCCCTTACTTGATCAGCAACTTTGACAAACAGCAGCACAAAGGATATGAAAACATCTGTTTCAAACTCAAATTTATTGGCTACACCGAGGCCGCAGTCAGTGTAGAGACTGAAACGTCAGAGCAGCCAATGAGTGATGAGTGACTTGTGGCCAATGAACGTCTTTGTCGTGCCTGTAGGTGGTTGCGCATGACGCATTTTCTATAAGTGGTTTGATGGAAAATAATTAGTTTATGGTTAAGGATGGCCTTGAATTATATGTTGCTTTGAAAGAAGGCGATGTAGTAAAAAAAATTTAATCACATATCAGCCTCTTGGGGTTTATTTATCTATATCCAAGCTCTTTCCTGAAAAAAATTACATTTAGCAATTAATTGACATAAAAGCAGCAATGTCACTGTGACAATTTCACTGTAGATAATTAAGTTTAAAAGTTATGTCTCTGGAGAGAGTTTGGGGTCCATGTTTGAAGCACTAGGGATGCTGCCTTAACTCAGCGTGTCAGACTCAGTGCCTCGCAACCGTTTGATCCAGTGAACAGAAAGCCATTAACATGATAAGATGCTTTTGATAACCGCAAATCTGATACTGTCTTGAACCGTTTTCATTAGCGCGGAGTCGGCCTGAACATTTGTTTCTGATCAATGGCGAAAGCAGGATCAAAGTGTCTGCAAACCCCAGCGCTGAACAGTGCCATCACGTCATGTTGCTTGCATTATAACAAAAAAATTAAACACGCATTGATTTATAAAGTGGAAAAAGCTAAATAAAAATAAGAAAAATAACACATTATTATTATCCACAACAAATATGAAAGCAACACAAAGCTACACAAAAGGGCTCCAAAGTCAGATTTACACAACATGCACTGATGTGCACAAAGTAAATACTACTGTCAAGCAATTTAGCGATTAGCAATATCTGGCGGGTGAAGCCCATTTGAGCAGGGAGGATAAAAACACCCCATTACCCATGATGCATTTCAGATGCGTTTCAAAGCACAGATAAAAGTGATTTGCCTTCAAATGATTTTTTTTTCTTAAGGGGCCATCTTCTGTGAGTGTACCTCCCTCATTGAGTCCCTCCGGCGTAAGAGGTCCGTTACAATGATTTAGTCTGTGCAGAGCAAGTATGCACTTGAGTAAAACACACACACAAGCACACACACAAACATACACTCATGCCCCAGGCCAAGGGACCCATCAATTAGAGTGGGTCCAGTCATCATCCTCTTCCTCTTTTCTTTTTTTTTCCCCCTCAGTGCACAGAACTGGCACAGTATGGACTCTCAACCCCCAAGCCTCCAAGCTGTCCGAAACTGGAGCGCTTGCGTAAGAGTCTATTTTATCGTCGCATAAGCAAAAATAAATCCGATATCCCATCTGAGTATTGGGGGTTGGAGGGGGGGGCACTTCATGTTTTGTGTCAGGGTTAGAGGGTGTGAAAGTCGGAAGGGTATTTTGGGGCGAGGATTGGCACGGGGACGGGGGAAGAAGCTGAGGCCATCAGATCGCGTTTGTCGGTTGGTTTTGCATTCGCTTTGTAACTCTGCCGTTCGGTGTCCCGGAGACAAAGGCTGTTTTGTTCGTCAGGGAGATACATTTACCTTGCGCTGTCAGATGTCATCTCAGGAACATGTTGAGCACAGCAGCCGCCGCCTCCTCCCTCCAGCTGTCATTGTTTTCCAGTCCTATCCATTGTGTACCAGGTTACCTACCGCCATGATGCACATTTAATGGGTATAACCTTGCGATCGTTTTTTTAAAATCCAATGCAGTGCACTTTAACGATGCAGCCAATGCCCTACGGTCTATATGTTCATCGTTTCCATGCACAAAAAAGTTCTTTAAAGCCACACTAGGCAAGTTGTTGATATAAAAACACATCCATCTTATCAGCCTGAATCAAAAACTGGAGCTGCAACAGAGCAGAGCGTCCCAGTCCATCTACTGTTGAGACACTGTAGATTCACACGCTTCGACAAAATCAAACTCTGTCGTTGAGCACAGTCACTGGTGAGAAATCTTCACATGACACAGGAAATGATAAATTGAAATTTGAGAGCAAAATACACATTGCTTCCCAAACCGGTCCAACGTCAGATCTTTGGTAAAAAGCAATCGCCGTCCAGCCAGCTTGGTAAACATGAGCGTGCTGTGTTCAGTTTACTGGCATCATGTTAAATGATTTCTAGGTATTGAAGATCAGATTTTTACAAATAGAGCAAAAGCTCTCGTACCTCTGTGGAATATTCTGTTCAGGTGTAAAAATAGTGACATTGAAAATAATCCCACACACTGAATCTTGCAAAAAGACTTATTAGCTTTATGCACACTTACACACCTTTGATACTGCAGGGTAAGCCAAGACTTACTCATTATTCATGCCTCTTTATTTACCCTAGGGACAAGGAATTGGGCCCTGTCTGGCCATCACATAGGATTTCTGAGCCTCTGCTGGCCTGTTTTGGATGAAATTTGGGGGAATGATGGAGTTTGACACCGAGGTCCAGCATTTTGAATATAAACCTCATTGGCCCACCACAGCGCCACCACCAGGCCAACAGGGCCCCGAGCTTCACACTCAACATGTCGGTCAGATTTGATGAAACTTTGGGAAATTATGTGTTTTTATGTTAATATCCAGTATTCACAAAATGAATCTGATTGATGCGCTACGGTCCAACCAACAGGCCAAAAAAGTCCCCAAGCTTCAAGCAGCAATGCTAGACACCACTGGCCTGATTTTGACGCACCATGGGGGAGATGATGTAACAGGGATCTCGCTTTTACAAAACTCACCAGTACACCCAGGGCACCAATGATGGGGGCATCATGGTCACTGTCGGCTCATTTATTTCTTGACATTTCAACATAGTAGGTCTTTATCAGATGTTTTTCCACCTCTGATGAAAGGCTATCGTGATGAAACGTCAAGAAATAATTAATTTGCGTGTCTCTTTCAGTGTGTTAAATTCTTTTCTTTATACAAAACCTCTCACTGCCATTGGGAGTCACAAAGTTGCCTGGTGCAGCTTTAAAAACTTCAGCTTCATGATATCAGTGGACAACGCCGTTACGCTCACTCTCTAGCAGAGACGCTCAACACATTTTAACCAAACTTTAGGAGGCTACATTCCAAAAGTGGCTGAACCACCTCGGGGCAGAGCGCAGGCAGATTTATAAGAGCTGCGAACCAAAAGGTGCCGGCTCCTCCGGCCCGCATCTGAATTCCAGAGAGATGAAACCTTTCTTTGTCCTGCGCCCGGCTCTGTCCTTCATGAACAACCTGCTTTGTAAATGAATCCACTGATGGGCTGCTCCGGCACCGGGGTCAGAGCAACGGCCATATTGATTTTGCTGTTTATAAAGACAGTGGCAAACAGGGCAGACTCTGAATGCCAACAGGAGCGACATGAAAAAGGCGTTGCCTGGAGGTACTCGCTTTCTCTCAGTCCTGACTTGTCTCGCTCTTTGCCTTGAATGCATTTTATTTTCTCTGCTGTTCTCACCATCACTGTCACTTCCTCTCTCTCTCTCCCCCTCCCTCTCCCTCTCTCTCTCTCCCTCATCTGTATATTCCACTCTACATGGATGAGTAATTTTAAATGAGATAATCATGAATTATGATGCTTTGAGAAACACAGCTGTTATAAAACTGAGCTTACGTGCTCCATGAGGGACGGGGTTTGTTGTTAGAAATTCACTGCCGTCCAGCTATGGATTTCTCTGACAAGTTGATAAGTAATGCAATTAAATGGACTGTATGCTGCAGAACAGGGATTATTTATTCACGGCTAAAGCTCATTAAGTTTTTGTTCCAAAAGCTCCCTGCAAGTCTTTTTATGGTATGCGTGTTTCATTTTATCTCGTTTATGTGGATTTTTGACAGTTATAGCAGGGAATGGTAAGCGCGCATGAATTAATGCATGCCGTTGTGTATGGTGTAATTGCCAGGTGCTGATTTGAAAGGAAGTAAGGTTAGCACAAACGCAATCCCTTGGCTGACAACACTTATTAAGAAAAGAAGTCAAAGAAAACAATTGTGCACCGTTCTTCCTTCCTGTATTCAAACAAATCACCCAGAAATAATAATTACTGCAAATACTTGACTGAACCCATATTATGTGTTTCATTAAATAATACAGAAGCAACAAATATGATTAGCATCAAATATTCCTGTTAAGGGTGGGCAGTGTATTGATATTGTGATATGAGGCTAGACACTGAATGGGATTTTGGATATTGTAATACCATGATATGGCATAAGAGTTGTCTTTAAAGACTGTATTACAGTAACGGGATGCAATTTTCTGAACTTGTTAGACTGTTGTAGCTGACTGTTTATCAAAAATCATGTGTGTAAATATCGAGTAGTCATCCTTACAATATCATCACAAGGTATTTGGTCAAAGATATCACTAAATTTGATTTTGTCCACATCATCCAGCCCTAATTCCTACTCCAAACACCATGTTAACACCAGCATGGAAATATAGAATAATATGAAAATAACAGTACTATTGTTAGTGTAAAAAGTGTTATACTCAGAAACTTGGCAATATTGACAATACTGGAAGAGAGTTGTTATTTCAACCCAGTGTGAGAAACTATAGAGGTTGAGAGAGGGAGGGAGGATGGGAGGGAGAGAGAGAGAGAGAGAGAGGAGGAGGAGGAGGAGAAGGAGAAGGGGATGGTGTTGGCTTGGTGACAGGCAGAATCAATTTGGCCAGAATAAATAGAGTGTCTGAGGTCAATTACCTTCTCTCTCTCTCACTCCCTCCTTCCTTCCTTTACCCTGCTGTTCTTCCTCACAGAAAGAGCGAGAGAGCAAGAGAGAGTGAGAGAGTGAGAGACTCTGACTGTGTCACGGCCGCTCAATACAATCTGCTTGGACAGAATAAGTCTCGCTCTGTAAATGAACTATTATGCACGTGGCATCACCTACCACCTCTTCTTAATTGGCAACTGTATTTATAGATAAAAGGACTGGGTGGCGAGGTGCTGCAGGGCCGCGCTGCACGTCGAGTGTGGCAACAATTGCATCAGCCGGATCTGCGCCATCTGTCAAGGAGGGCTAACTTCAAAGCTACGCTCCTTCGGTCATGCTGAGTAATTTATGTACTTAAAAGTAATGTAGCCCCTACTAAAAAAAGCTCCTGGTACATCCACCTCCGGCTTTGCAGCATTAGAGTCTCATTCTCATAACTTGCAAATACCCAAGTAACAAATCAGTGCAAGTAATTGATAAGAGCAACAATAAAAGACTGCTGCAGTTTGATATTAGTGAACTTTAGAGGTGTGAAACTTTGGCTAGAGAAACAGTTTTATTTGGACTGTCCCATGTTAATATTCGACTTTGTATGAACTTTGTATTATCTATTAGTATCAATCTAGCCCTAACCATAATTGATCCAAAATTGACAATAAGTTAAAAGTCAATTGGTAGTCAATTGATCTTAAATTCAGTACTGACGTTGCACAGGTTTTGACTCCGTTGTGAAAATATAACTGATACAGAGCTGATACTAAATTGAAAATCAACATTGGACACCCCAGATTAAATGTGTATGATTTCCTTTTTTGGAGCAGTTCAGTGTTCAGATAACAGAAAGAGTTAACTATCATTTATTCTAAAAGAGAAAAATAACTGACAAAAGCTTTAATAGTATTTTCTTACTGCAATCACTGCAACATTAGATCTTTTTTTTTAGAATTATGAATGATTCAACTGAAAGCATTTCATATCTATTCAGGACAAAAACATTCTATTTATGTCTTTTAGCAGATTGGTGCCATTTAATTTATAATTAATGCATCAATGCAACGAATGAATTGTGAGTGAACGTTTTTGAAAATCAGGATGTTTGTTCAAACATGGGGAAATCTGAGTTTAAACACACGGGGACGCAGATTATTTTCAGGGGAATCCGAGTTTTAGCACACAGGGAGACAGATTATTTCCTCCCTTGTGCCAGAAGTCTTTAAATTCGGGGATCAGCCTCCCAACAGGACTGCTGTCCTCTCAGATGACAGCACACGAGGTGACCCTCAGCCTGTCTTTAGGGACGCCGCGTAACGCAGCGCGACAATCACTATGGATGAGCGTTATTCTGTATCCACAGGGCCCAGCAGATCTCAGCAGATCTGCTACTCGGAGTCGTCCCCAACCCCACGATTTATTTACCCTGACGGAGCCCCGTGATTTAATCTGCCGAGATGGGAGTGTCCTCGTACCCTTGCCCTGCGCCGCCGGGTCCCCTCCGTCGGACGTCCCCCCGCCACGGCTGCCTCGTCACCCGTCCGCCCGCCCAGCTGGCTCGCTCTCTCTGGCTCACAATGTGCTGAGTCATAAAGGACTCATATTGTGCAGCCAGGATCTGCACCTCTGTTACATAAAGAGCCGGGCAGGGACTTGCAGATGGTTTCTACCCTTGTTTTGTTCTCTGCTCCTTTGCCGTGTCAGATTTGACTACGGGCGAAATCCGTCCCTCATGGCAGTGCATGTGAAGGCCAAAACAAGGGAGGGCAGAGCCGGGCTAATTGTCACTTTTTGTACTCATGACTCTGTCTTTCAGCACTGGTTGTGCTTTGAGATGAACTTCCTGTTTTTTATTTTTTAACTTTTTCATTCAGACCAAAGATTTTTCCACATTTTTCTCACGTTTTGACTACGATTGCCAAAATGACACATGGGCACCCTTAACTTGTAATGCATGGCCTGTGCATATATGACTTTGATATATAAAATTACATACAACTCTTTGTGTTCGCTGCCTCTATATGTGTTGATTTTATACGCTGTCTGAGCAAATTAAAGCTACTTTTGCCTGAGCCGGTCAGCCATCTCTCATTTTTGATTTACATTTTAATTCCCAGAAATCCTTCGGTGTGTCATCAGTAAACTGCACACAGCAGACTGATGTTTACCAGACCGGTCGATCTTCCTCTAGACATGGAGCTCACTCAGTCCTGTTGAGGTGATAATATTAAGTTTTTCTCTTTGAAATTATGCTGTGTACGGAAATAACCCTGAATAATTATCACTTTTGAAATATTCCAAATGCTACTTGGTCCCACTTTTTCAAGGCAGTACGACAGATTCAACACCAACCAGCACCCTTTTGTCGGTCTAAAAAATAGGGATAAAATCCTTATTTTAGCAAGCACAGCACAAAAATCTTGCCTTGTAGCACTATGCCATGCAAAATACTTTTGGAAAGTTTTTAAAAATGTTTTTATAAAACCTGGCTTTCCTTTGTGAATACATGCCCATCGTCTGTCTGCAACTTGACCTGATAAGACTCGATCCCGAATTTGAGATGTTAATACTTCATTACTCTGATGACTTTTGCCACTGTATGATACAGCACATGTGCTCTGTGGTTAACCAAACAGAAAAAATGTCCCATTCCATCAAACCTGTTGAATTAGACTTTCCTTATCAAAAAGTCAAATATTATTTTGTCTAATTGGACTTTTTTTGAAGTTGCGATGACACTTAGGGGTCATTTACTTTGGTCCAAAATACAGTGGGAAAACTTACTTCGTTGCATTTTTGCATTTGGTTGTTTTTTGTTTCCACAGACGAATTAAAAGCAAACCAGGGATTGTAAACTAAAGTCAAATGGATCTTCAAGTAGCTGGTTCACTGGTCACAGTTTCAGTAAGCAGTCATGCCAGCAGGTCAGATATATTGGAGGAAGGAGGAGTCAAAACAAATCTCCAACTTCAGCTGAACCTGATGAGCTCTGCTCTTTTATTCTCTGGTGTTCCAACCAGTTAAAAACACACGAAGAAACTGCTGAATATTATATCTCCTTATACCCATAAATCCTTGTGTTTTGGGGGCATTTTCTCCAGTTGGTTCAGCTCACTTTTTCACAACTTGCAAACTGCTTGGAAGAGGAAGAATTGTATTGTTTTCACCTGCTCAAATGAACTAAAGGGCTTGACACTCCAGAGTTTAAATCCCTGTTGTGAAAAAGCCCTTAAATTCAGTGTATTGCCCCTTTAGCAACCAAACTATTTGGCACTAGCGGACTCGCGGACTCCACTAAGCATGATTGACATTTCTCCACAAATTGAGAACAAGATTATGTTGAGGTCACCTGCTAGATGTCACCTTTTCTCTTATCTATAATGGTTTTCCATCTATATTACACATCTGTGCTGTTTCCTTCCATGATTATTATTAGTCATATTGCATCTGAAGTTCAACTCAAAGTCATGTCTCTACTGTCACTGGCAGGAAAGAAAGATTTTTAAAGGATTAATCTGTCGTCACGTGTCATTTTAACAGCTGCAGGCATCAGATTTGTTTATTCTGACAGCAGTTTTTGGCAATCAGATGTATCGATTGTGTTTGTGGTTTGTCTGCAGTTGTCGGTCATAGAAGGAGGATGTACAGTGCTTCTTTGGTTTGGAGGTAATATGAGAAACTTAAAAACAACTTTTTAGTAGGTGTTTTTTATTGAACTGTTGTTATTTCCCAAAAAGCTGCTCTGGTGCAGTCGCTGTAAACTGTGCAGGCTTATTGCTCAGGTTCATCACCGCTGTGATACCTCTGTGCACAGTGCGCTTAGTTTATATGGATTTTCATTCAGGCCCCAGGAAAAAATATAATCCTTATGGTAAGTTTAACTTTCCAGTCTTGTGCTTTATGAGTGTAAATCAGGACAATATTTTCCCTTCACTGTCATAAATGACGGCAGACTTTTTAAATGTTCTTATTAAAATTTCTGCCTCTTTGTTTTTGGCTCTGGAGGTTATACGACAGATAAAACTACTGAAATGGGCAATTTTCAGATTTTTATCATCTCCACATGCATATAAGCGCCACGTTTCTATGGCGACAACCTGTGTTTGAATGCAGT
>OMLF01049053.1:0-12324 GCA_900302615.1 Holocentrus rufus | reverse complement strand
CATTGCAAAAAGTGTAAAGATGTCAATTCACTGCTATGTACAGTCATGTTGGTCATTTTCAGTCTGTTAGGTTGTTATATATTATCTACAGTAACATGTACTGCTCCACTGAGATGTACACAACCTTTCTTTACTATCCACATTTCATATTATACAGTAGGAACATACATGTGTCTGCTCTGTAGTTTTTCTTACAGCACGATTTTGACGTTCTCTGTCTTATTTCGCTTGCCTTTCACATCACATAAATTCTGATGAGACATCTGCGCTCTTCTATCAGTCTCTCTCTCTCTATCAGTTGTTTCCAGTTACCGTTACATGTCTTCCACACTCCATTTGTAAGCTTCCTCCTGCACTGCCTTTTTATCTGACATCCTGGTGTAGCGCTTCTGTTCAAAGCCATTGGACCTGGGAGAGACACACAAAAAAAATGTTTACCGATGTATTCTCAAACCATAGAGTGAGTATTCCACTCTCAGCTATGCCAGACATTGTTTATCCAATTTCAGCAGTTCAGAAAAACAGGAAAAAAAACAATAACAGGATGAAAGGCCATAATATGAATTAATTATCCAAGCATTGTGGTTAAAATGACATGGCAAAAATGTAATAATGTGAACAACAATGACAGGACATGAGGTCACACATCCACAATCAGCACATTATGAAGGTGCCACCTGCACTCACCCACCCACACACACCCCCACACAGAGCGAGAGAGAGAGTACCTGTCAACCCCATCCCAGCGATATCCTGGTAAAATGTTAAAACGGTTTGGAGGCGGCGCTGGCCCTTTATAACGTGGTTTCTCTGCAGAACAAAAACAGGAAGGTCCAACAACTTAAAACTACAGAGGATTTGTTGGTTAAGTTGTTTAAGGTAACCATTTTTTACTGCAGTTACTCCGTGGACAAAGAATCTAACCTTTAACGCCCAGTAACTTTGTGTTGCGGTCCTTTTTGCGTCTGAGCATCGCAGCCATCGGATCTCCCTCCCTCTCCTGCTCTCTCAGCATGCGGTCCAGATCTTCGTCATCGCAGTGGCGCGCCAACGGCTTCTGCACTTCATGCAGTGCGTCTGCAAGTTTCTGCTGATGCATTTGGCTCTGAGCCAACCTATGATACAACAACACATTTCAGTAATTTGTGTGCACAGTGATACTCTGCATCAGCCTTGTTGAATGTGTAAAAACATCATGGAGTCTTCTTACCCTTTTCCCCACTGAGCATATTTCTCATCCTTTGCTGCTTTCTCTCCAGCTTTCCTTTTCTGTTCCTCTCTTTCTGAATCCAAATCTCTCCTTTTGCCGCTCTTGTCTCTGAACACAGTCTGAGCATTGCGGGAGTCCTCTGGTGAGAGCAGGTAAATTGGTTTAAAACATCAAGCTCAGTCAAGCCTGCTTCCTTCAACATAACAAGGACTAAACAGAAGTTAGGGTGTGAATACACATAGGATTTCCCCCCCAAAAGTCACTGCCTTTTTTCACATGTAATCCTATGGAAAGTACCCTTAGATCAAGTGTTAAGTGCTAATAGTGTCACTTCAGCCTTCAGTGTCCTCTTAATTAGCAACCTCTTCATCATGATGCTCAATACCATTTGCACAAAATGTAAACATTGTAGCAAACTAGTAAAATCAGCTGAGCCAAAGATCCAATGTGAAAGCTGTGTCACTCATCACAAATAGCACTAAGCAGCTCCTTTTCTCTTTCTAAAAATGCTACACGTGTTCACAGCCTTAAAGTCTAGAACCAACTCTTGTGTTGTTGTGTTAATACAGAGAAAACCTGAGCTGACCTTCTAGTGGCTGATTGTTTTTGTCTCGTCGCCGGTTTTCCTCCTGCTCTTTCCTCAGAACGTCTATGGAAACCAGACCTGCCTTGCCTCCAGAGAGCATCCTCTGGCCCTGAAAAGAAGGAGTCAAGACTATAAGGTTTGATTCAATTTGCCACTGAGGACACACTGAAATATCAGGTAAATGAGGTTTCACGCTCCTGCTGAACTAGCATCACCATTTACTCACTTGTGATTGGCCAGGCCTGCGATGAGGTGACAGATCATCGTCTGAAGCTTTTCCACGTCTTCTGGGTGGTGATTGGTCAGAATCTGAGCCATGGCCGTTCTTTCGTCTTCTTCTGGGCGGTGATTGGTCAGAGTCAGAGCCCCGGCCGTTCTTTCGTCTTCTTCTGGGCGGTGATTGGTCAGAGTCAGAGCCTCGCCTTGTTTTTAACTGCCTCCTTGGTGGAGACTGGTCAGAATCTGAAGCATGTCCCTTTAGTGGCTTTTTCCTGGGTGGCGACTGGTCAGAGTCCGAGTCATGTCTGTTCTGAGCCCTTTTTGCCAGCGGTGACTGATGACGATCAGGTGAATGTTTTTGACTGGAGTATTTTTTCCTGACTGGCGATGAATCTGGCAAAGAAAAACTTCATCAAACACTTCACTAAATGCGTAACCAAAAACTTAATCCAAAGTGCTTTTCACATCTGTAAGTGCAGTTGTGAGGGCAATTAGAAGATGAAGGGCTTACATAATCAAAGGTCAAGAGTTTCAGGTTTTCTCAGCACTCACCTCTGCTGCGGACCATCAGTGATTTCCCTGAATGTTGTCTCTGAGGGGACAAGTCTGGAGAGTCATGGCGGCTTCTCCTGGGAGGTGAGGTGTCTGAGGAGTCGTGCCGGGTCCTTCTGACAGGCCCTGCCTCTGGCGAATCATGTCTGCTCCTCCTGGAGGATGCGGGCTCTGGTGAATCATGCCGAGCCCTACTCGATGCCACAGGGTCTGGATACTGATGCCCTCTCTCTTCCCTCTCCTCGCTGGCATCATTTTCATCATCTATTGGAGAAGAAGACTCCATTTAGACACTTCAAATTGTTTACCACACCCTCCCAAGCTCATCTGTTCATTACCTGCCAACACTCTCCATTTGTTGCTGGTTCTGAAGGCTTCAAGCATTTTCACCTCCTCTGGTCGATCGTCAATCACCTCCGCGACCTGAGCAGACAAGCAGCAGGTAATGTTTTCAGTCACAGAAACTATAAAATCATACAGTAAACACTTATTGTTTTTATTAGTAAACCAGAAGTAAACCATTCAAAACAGGGGTTTACTAGTCCAGTGTTTCCCCTACAATTGTACAGGCCAGGCCAACAAAATCATTTTTATGATAAAAATAGTGCAAAATGTGTATTTATTCTAAAATCAATAATCATTTGGGGGCCAGTATTTAAAATCTGCATTGCCTTCAGTCTTTGAGAAAACTAGAGAGTATTTGACTAAAAGACAACACTTACAATTACACCAATCTAGTGTGCAGGAACACATCTTATAGAACTGTGCTGCTTGAGATTTCCTCAACATCAAAGTGCTGGATGGTGAGCGAGTGGTTGGACATGACTGACTTGTACCAATTATGCAGACATTGATGATACCATCAAAACTGGTACATACAAGAATGGACAGGTTCCTGAACATCCTGATTGCAAGCCATGGGTAGAGGATAGTTCTTGGGAGATAAAGAGGTCAAGCAACGCCATCAGTGATGAAGCCCTCAAACAGTTCAGTGATGTTCCTCAAGAATCCAGACTCCTCAACAACAGGGCAACACACATCATTGCCCAAAGCCTGTCCACCTCAGTGGAGAGAGAGAGCTGCGCCACAAGGGAGAACTGGAAGGAATCTACAGGGGGATACTGGTTGGACATTGCTCATGTGTCCGCAGGTGTCTGAACCTCTCACAGATGGCCAACTGGAGACATGCAGTCTTCTTTTTTTTATGATCCTTCCCCAAGGACTCTCCCCAACTCTCTAATTTTTAAAATATTTTCTCATGGAACTGCTGTGTCGCTGTGGTTGTCGCCTGCATCTTATCCTCGTCGTGTTGTAACTGTTTGTTATAAGTCCTGAATATACCAAGTGAACAAGAATATTAATGCAAATGTAGGTTGCACACCACCTGCTACGCCTGAAGCCCACCGCGGCAATATGTCATCCTGCAAAACGAGTCTGTTCAGGGTCTTTTTGGTGCATAGTACCAGGCCTGAAAACTATTATAGGGGAAACACTGTTAAGTCCCAGACAGAGATAATTAAAGATTAAGCATTTCAAATTACACTAAATGCTTATATGCAAGATCGCTTAGAACAGTTTATTCAAGTCGCACTAACGTTACAATAAATTTTACTATACTTTAGCCCCTGTTAGTAATCCCAGACATGGAATTTCAGATAAAATGCGTTTTAACTTAATGTTTACAATTATGAGAAACCAACCACCAGCTAGCGCTCTAACCAATTCTGTGAACAGATGCGTAATTTACGTTAACGTTAGCTATGTTAGCTAACTTACCACTGGAGCTTCCTCTTCGTCCTCTTCTATATCCTTCTCGTCTTTAGTGGCCAGCTGTTTCCAGTCGATATCATCGTCCACTATTTTCATTCTTCTATTTAAAAAAAAGAAAGATGAATTACACTTAACATTTCACGAGGTGGCGAATGCGCTAGTTGATCTCAGCTAGCATATTCACAGATTACTGGCGACAGATTACTGGCGACGAATCTATTAATAATTATCACCGACTCACCTTTTCTCAGGTACCGCACTCCGTTTCTTTTTGAGCTTCCCTTTCGACTTTTTGCCATCTTCATCCGCGGATAAATAACGTTTTAAGTACTCAACTTTAGATAACTCTGCTCCTTTACTGCTACCAGTGGAAGCGGCCATCATTACCCCACACTGTTGTCGGAAACTACGGATTACAGTGAGGGACAATTTCTGCCCTTTCTACTTTGTCGAAAGGGACTGTATAAGTAATGGTAGCCAAAATGGTATACTTGACAGCTATTCCATTTTGTTTACAACAGTATCACTTAAATCATTATAACTTTTCATGTTTCTCCTACACCACACAATTCTACTCACACAACCAAATAACTACCTAAACTACTTATATTGATTTGACTCTGACACTCCCATGTATCAGCTGCAAATGTGTTGAGACAAGCCTGCATTGAGAGTAAGACTGTTAGACCAAA
The DNA here is from genome assembly GCA_900302615.1 of Holocentrus rufus. Lineage (NCBI taxonomy): Eukaryota > Metazoa > Chordata > Actinopteri > Holocentriformes > Holocentridae > Holocentrus > Holocentrus rufus. The sequence goes on along the minus strand of OMLF01049053.1, from coordinate 7,295 downwards.
GTTATACCACACGAAAGACCTGAGGACATTTGCATCTGTATAATAACTTTTTCAGAGAATAGAGAGCAGCCATCAACTCGTGAACTCCTTAACACATACACCAAATACTAAAAGTCTGTTCTATGTATGTTGTGATTCTAATAATGAAATCACAACCTGCTGAACTCTTTCAGACATCAACACCATATCGTCTAGCAGTTATAGACTTTGCATTGTATAATAATGCTCTGAAATTAATTGAACAATAAATCAATAAATAATCTCACATTAGACCTTGTTTTTCTAGTCAGGTGACAATTAAATTAGGGATGGGCAATATTTTAGTAGGCTATTTTTTTTATTGTCTTGTAGAATCATTATCATAAATATCAGGATGTACATGATGTCTAAAATGATGATGACAAGAAAATATTTATTTAAAAATTGACAAAATCAGAAACAAATGCTTCTGAGTATTATAATATTGATTTCAACCATATTACCCAGCCCTATATTCAAGCACTATTCACCAACGAGTAAAGTTAAGTATCAAAAGTGAAGTGAAAACATTTGCCTTATGTCTATTGCAGTTTGTTACACCTCTTGTGAAAGTGGAAGACAGGGTTGCATTTATGAGTAGCTTTATTAAAGAAAATGCTGCAGTTTCTACTATTTACATGACAACTTGTATATTCCTACACACAGAGCTGTTTGTGCCTCTTTAACATAACTGTGTACCTTAAAGTTGTGCTGATACAGTTAACATTCATCTTCGGACTATATGTCATGAAAACCATCTACAATATTTCAGTGCACTTAAATGGCAGAGAAGGAGTGTGAGAGGAGAAAAGTGGACAGATGCAAGATGATTATGATATGATTATGACATTTGACACTGTTGCATGGATATTTGTGATCCTGGAAAGATGCCGAGACGTGTGTGTGTGTGTGTGTGTGTGTGTGTACATCAGTATCAGGCTTGCCCTCAGCTGTGTGTGTAACAGAAGTAGAGAAGCAGACAAAGGATCCAGGAACAGGAAGTCTTCAGAAATACGCTGACAGCTGAACACTCAGCAAGACTATCTGCAGAGAAAGAAAAACAGGATGTAAACGACTGACAAAACTCTCACACCTCTGCCTTCCACTCTTTTGTTCATTCACTCAAATCCGTCAGAGACTCAGACACACACACACACACAAACATTGAACAAACCTACCTCTCTCGATGTTGATGGTTTCGACATCCTTGGATATCTTGCACATGTAAGTGGTGTTGTGCGGGAGTTTGTCTTTGAAGCCAATGAGGGTCAATCGGTAGCCATAAGGTTCCAACTCTGTCACGTAGCTGCGGTCCTTAAACTGCGCCTGTGCTGGCAAGCCTGAAACATTGGTGTTAATGAGGGTCTCTTTGGATCCAGAGGACCAGGAGAACTCATAGCTGTTGATCTGGCTGGGTTTGGGCGTGATGCGACAGTCTACCCTCAGGTCCCCGTCTTCCTCAGTACACACTGATATCAAGTCACACTGCACTGAGACCAGCAGCACTGGGAGAAAGCACAGAAACGGGTAAAAAAAACAAAACAGAAGTTATCATCTGTGGGTAAAGTAGAGACAAATGTATCCATTTAAAACTCTTCATGATTTGTGATTTATTCACTAAATTGGCACCTCTAAAAACTCACCTCCTAGTATCCCACAGACAAACAGAGACTTGACCATGATGGAGCTGCACCCATCCAACTTTGGTGTTGTTTTTGTGTTTTGTGTGAGCCAAGTATGAGAGCGCAAAGGGGATAGAGAAAAACAGTTACATTAGGTGTGGAATATTTACTCTGATACTAAGCCAAAGAAAAAAAAAGTCACAGTTTTTAAAGTCACAGTGAAGCATAATGTGATGTTGCAAGGGTGAAACCTAATGCAGAGAGACATCATTCAAATGTGTAAACCAAAGGGGGACCAGTTAGGGAGGGAAATGCATGTTTATTTGATGGGAGGGGCGTGGTTGTTGTGCACTGTTTTGCAGGAAGTAGAAGCCAAGGGATTTTGAAAATAACAAGTAATAATTATATACAACTATATACTACTACTAGTACTACTACTAATAATAACAGGAGGTTAAAAAATTGTAAATTCCTTTGCATTTATAGTTAGCCTAATAATCTGACCTGGGAAATTAGCTAATGATGTGAAAAAGTCAATTTGTGATTTCATTGTGACATCAAAAGCTCATTCAGTTCAAGTGCACTTTGTTGGCATGAATTCAGACACTACCAGTATTGTCACATTGACAAAATCCATCTGACACAGTGTTTGTGTCTCTCCACCTGCCTGTATCTGTAAGAACAAGTATAAGCATTCAATGACTTTGCACTACTCTGAGCCTAGTTAACGTGCATTTAAATTTCATGCCACATGGTCATTTGTCTGTCTGCAGTGCAATTCCTCACATGTACCAGTATTTTAAGCTTTATATTACATAATGACTAATTGCTACAGCCTAATGTCAACATGCTGTATCTTTGCACTTCCTGTTGCCATGCCTTGCGTGGCTGTGCGTTCTAGCATATTCCACGTCTTTATAAATAATGCAGTCTGATGTGCCCCAAATCCTAAAATTGTCCCTGAGCCTCTGCTGTGTAATGGCTTTGAAGAGCCTTACCTCCTGTCAAGGCTGGGTGATGTAGCAACTTATGTCTGCCTGCTCTTGGTCTGGGTATTTATAGCTGGTGGCAGCCTGGGTGCTGTGTGTCTCACTGCTGCTGTGGTCCCCACTCTGGCGTAGCGCTGCATAGCATCACTCTTCTGAGAGAGGGTGGGAGGGATACGGAAAGATGGAGGAAGAGTGGGAGGGATGAGGGAGGACCGGAGAGCGCTGATTCGCCTCTCTCCTCTGCAGTGAGTGTCTGATGGAGAACACCAGGCAGGCAGTCTGTGTGTGCAAAAGTAACACTTGGCCGTCGTCATCATTTTTCACAGCAATATGTTATGACATTGTCTTCCCTCCCTATTTTGTCCCTCTCCTCACCTTTGTCTCATTTCATCAGCTCTGTTGACCTTCACATCTCACCATGCCCCCCCCCTCCTGTGATTTCCACCTTACCACTGCTCCTATTTATTACATGACCTCCACTGAGATTTGCATAATTCTCTGCTGTGCTCTGAATGACATGCAGCCTGCCCCCTGCACCAGAGCTCAAATTTAACTGTTATTCATAAGAAGTGGAGTACCAGAGTGACTGAGATGAGACATGTCATTTTTATTTTCATTATACCTGCACTGTGTTGTGTAAATGCATATCCCCTGCATGTAATGTGATGCCCTAGAAATTCTGTCAGTGTCATGCTGAATGCCTCATGTAGCATGACTCACTGTCTCCACCTATATGGTGCTGAATGGGATTTCACAGAGCAAGTCAGAGGAGGATTCATGGGCCGAATTATTAGGTGTCTGCATTGGACCATGCACCATTAGTTTACAGTGGCATTAACTCTTTTACACTTCTTCATTTGTGACTGCTACATATGAAGAAGAAGGGGGTTCACCTGATGGGATGATCTCACTGATGCTCACTTTTTTTGAGAGTGAGAGGTAAGAGCCAGATGCTGACACTCTGTGGCCATTTTTGCTATTACAGCACAAGATGTAAGTAATTGTTATGACTGCATGACAAAATCTGAAGTGGTCCTTATTGGAGATAAACTTAGGGGGAAAACGACTGTAATGATTAACAGTTACACAAAGGCAGTTTCATAACACAGAAAAAGACAAGAGTCACCAAAATAAGAGTAAAGACCATGGGTCATGTCAGTCAGGAGCATAGTGGGCTTGAAACTTTCCTTTTTGCCTAGAAATGTAGACATGCATCATAGCCTGACCCAAGTTATAATACTGACGACTTGATAGGCAAGTGACTTATTTGTGACTAACCAAAGAATTGAAATTTGACTTCCACTTAATGCAACAACTTGAAATAATATTACAAGACTACTGTCATTTTCATAGAAAATTCACTGTTTTTCTTGCATGCTCCAAATGAAAATGTCTTTGGTTATTTACTTTTCAATGTGCTTTTCTGTAGCAGCATGTGATTTCCTGGCTTCTGATTGGTCAGCAAAATAGTGTGGCTTGCTGCAAGGTGGTGGTGTGGCATTCACTTCACTGAGGTTTGGCATTTTGTCAATTCAGTTCCATTTTAGAAAAAAAACATTTAAAAACTGATTAACACATAATTTAAATGATATATCACTGAGCATGTTGATACTTGTATTCATTTTTGATTTTAATGGATTTGGATATGCGAAATCTAACTTTATTCGACAAAGGCACAGTAGTGAGGAACTAACTATTTAGGGTCCCTAAAATGTTTGGACTAAAATGCTATTTGTGGTTGTCAATTTTATATTTAACCACTGTGGTCTGAAACAGGGTTTAATTGAAATCTACTGAACTGCTGTGTTATCTAGGAAAATTTGGGACTAAATAAATAAAATAAATTAAATGTTTACTCACTACAACTCTGGTCATGTGCAATAGGCCATGAGCAATCATTTAGTATTTCTTTATTAAAACAACACCCATTGTGTTCAGGTTATTGAAAATGTGCAAGAAATTTTCTGTTTCTTTAGGACAACAATTAGGACAACCACCTTCATTTAGCATAGACAATCTATTTTTTTGATCTTAAGTCTCAACAGTGCTAACAAAAGATGGTATGACTTCTGAGGCCTATAATGGTGGCATGGGGGTCAAAGGGGAAGTGGAGGGGGAGGCTGCGTCAGCTCCTGTGCCCAGGGGCCCATGACGCTCCTGTCCCGTCCCATTATCGAGTCTGCTGATAATTAAAGCTAGTTGGGGTGTGTCATTGTCTGAAAATGCACAGGACCCGGCCTGTCGCTTTGCCCAGCTCACATAGTAACAGATAGTTGTCGGGTCGGGACTCGGGGTAGGCTGTCTCGGAAATAATCTGCCCACGCGTTAAGCTGCTTTATCCCGCCAAGCCTCAGCCGAGCAGGGACTTCATCTCGGCAACGAGTCAGACGGAAAGTCGGAATTAGAGTGGGAGAAAAAGTGAGAAGAGGATCCTTGGCTGATGAGTCAAGTTTTGAGAGATCTTTGAGTGTGTGATAGTGTGTAATTTGGATCGTTAACACGCGCGCGCACACACACGCACACACACTGCATCCACACCGACAGCGCAGAGGAGTGTGGCGCTCAGTGCGTCGCATGGAGAGCTGACCGGACCCTCACTGGCGCACACACACACACACACACACACACACACACACACACACACACACTCCTGAACCTGAACCTGCTGGACGCACAGCACACACACTGCTTTATTCAGACTGGGAGGCAGGTGGTACAGCCCAAGTATACACCGGGAATCTAGCCATATCGGGAAGCTGGCAGCGGTGATTTGGGCATGGAAAACGCTGGATTTTGGATATTCCTGATAACAACATGTGTTATTCAAGGTAGGCTACTCCCATTCTTAGTTAGTTGCCCTTTTTATTACTTCAAAACCATTTATAATGCATTAAATGAACAAAATAACAGATACTGATGAGGTACTCCTGTTGTTTTGTACCAGGTATTTACAGGTAAAAGCTATCATCCCTTACTGATTTACCTAAATCTACTTAAATCTACACCAAGCATAAAGCTGGAGGTGTTAGTAGGGAGAAGCAGGTGACAAGAGAATTATTTTTAATCTTTGAGACAAGCAACATTGTGCCAAAGGGGCAGCAGCTCAGTGGAGAATATCACTGTTATTTTGTAAACCCATCTAAACTCAACTTGTCCACCTTTTAGTAGGTTGAGATCTAGAATGTGAGAGCTATAATGTGAATTCTTAGCATGAAACATAGTATAATATTTATTAAGATAAGATGTCGTCTTTCACATTTGTTTTTTTCCTAAAACGTAATTGATCGATGGTTATTGTTTACCCACCCTTTTCATTAACATCTGCATAACTGTTGGTAACCTTCTTTTATCCTTCTATGTTAGTGTTATGATAATGACCATTAAAAAATGCTTAATTTTAGGTAAGCATATTTTAATTGAAGATTTCTATGATAATGTATATGCTTAAGGTGTTGGTGTCTATTTTATGTAAGGATATGGAGGAAAAAAAGTATGGGCACAGTATTGGAGTCAGTTTGCCTCCATATATTGAAATATTTTCTGTTCCTATCAACTCCAGATTATTGGGTCCAATTAATGTTCTCATGTTTTATTTTCTATCTTAGGTTACAAAATATTCTTATTTACTGCCTAGTTAGAGTGTAATCTTAATTTCACCTGAACCTAACATAGCATCAAAGAGCATCAGATTCTCCTCATCCTCACTTGCCAGAGATTTACATTCTTAAATAATATTTTCCTCATGGTGATTGGATCTATGACCTCACGCCTGGTCTGTGCTGAAGTCAAATCAGACGGTGGTGTTCCGACACACACACACACACACACACACACACACACACACACACACACACACACACCTCAGATCTGGAGGGGTGTGCAGTTTGAATGAGGCGACTAAACCTCGCCCGGGTGAAACAGGTGCTCCGGTGCAACCGGGCAAGGATGTGGCCAACCCTGCAGAAGGCAGCCATGCCAGTTGTAGGGTGTGTGTGCATGTGTATGTGTATGTGTATGTGTGTGTTTGAATGAATGGACTAACCCTTGCCTGATGGTAACAGGTGCAGTGGTGTAATCACGCTAAGCTGGAGCCAACCATACAGCTGGCATGAGACTTGTGGCTTTGTAATAAAGGGGGGTATACATATTACACAACAACAAAAGCGATTGTGGCAACATACGGATGTGTTGAGCTGCTGTGACATCTGCTGTGATTGCTTTTTTCACTCACTTGGCGTTAAACCCCAGTAGTGCCGGTTGGCCAGTAATTTGTCGGTGCATGCGAGTGTGTGTGTGTGTGCATTGGCGCACTGTGTGTAAGGCCGTGCCATGTGTGTAGGATTGTCATGCTGAAGGACAGAGCCGTGGATTAGAGCTGAAGAGGGACCAGGCAGCAGGGTGTGACAACGATGCTGCTGCCAAATCCCAGCCAGCCCACTCACTGTCACCATACAGACGGTCCGTCTTCAGTCAGCTGCCGGTTGTATTTTGAGCGCCTCCGCGGGCCGTCGCCCCTCCGGTACATGTCGGTGCTGACGGGGGGGGAGCGCTCTCGTGCGTGCGAGCGCGGAAATACTTTTTAAAACCCCTCATAATAAAGTTGGGAACCCGTTGAGACGCAGAAAAGGCTGAGCGCGACAGACAGACAGACAGACAGACAGACAGC
>OMLF01049052.1:0-20424 GCA_900302615.1 Holocentrus rufus | reverse complement strand
TCTTCAGGAAATACCACTATCAGAATAGAAGGGTAAGTGTACATAAACACACCGTCATACTCATCCCCCACCTTACACACACACACACACACACACACACACACACACACACACACACACACAGTGCCTGTGAAATAAGTGAAGCTGAAAAGCTGTCTGTATTTATTGGTTAGGCTCTGGAACAGCAGAAGAAAGAGTTTGTGAAATACTCCAAGAGCTTCAGCGACACTCTCAAAACCTACTTCAAAGATGGAAAGTAAGACAGCGTTTCGACTTAATTCTCTCTTTTTAGGAGTTTTTCTTTTTTTACTGCTGTCTGTCTTTCTGTCTGTCTGTCTCACTTTCTTTTCTTTCCTTTACTTACCTTTCTCTCCACTCATAACTCTCTCTCTCCCTCTCAATCTCATCGTTTTTTTTTTTTTTTTCTGCAGCCATTCACATGCACACACAGTCACTACCACATAAATAGTCATACATGGATGCATACACGCTCACACACACACACACACACACACACTCTGTCACTACCACGTAAATGGTTGTCGTTTGATCACAGGCCCGCTTCCACTCAATCCACCATTGCTGAATAATTCCTTTGACCCATTTCCTTTGGATTCGCGGCTCGCTTGTATGCTCAGAAGCCCTGACACTCTCCATTCCAGCCAGATCAAAGTGTGTTCCGGATCAATCTTCGCGTCGCCGCCATGCTTTCTTTGCGCCACGTGATTGACACGTGTGTTCTTGTGTCTGTGTCACGCTTGTTTCCAGGGCAATAAACGTGTTTGTCAGCGCCAACCGGCTCACCCACCAAACCAACATGATCCTGCAGGCCTTCAAGACGATGGCGTAGAAGAAGACCGAAGAAGACCGACACACACACACACACACACACACACACAGATGCTTTTTATCATAGAATGGGTGATATGAGACTTTGTAATTTGTAAAGACTTTTCCTTATTTTTGGAAAGTGTAATTTATAATTCTGTAGTTTTGATGGGAGATGAGGTAGTTTGAGGTTCAAAGTGAATCAGTTTGACATTGCCAGAAAATTTTAACTCTTTTATGTTGCTCTTTTATTGGATCCTTAAGTTGATGCTCCTTGGTTCATTTATATATTTCCTTCTTTGTTCAGTACTGTCAAAAGGTATGGGAAACCATCATTTTTCAAGTGCTTAAAAGTGTGGGAATGGTATGGTGTAGTTGACATTATGACCTGCCACAATTAACATACATGACATTGATTTTGTGATTTTTGAAGTCCAATTAAGAAATTTTGACATGGATGAAATCTGGTAGAATCTGTATCAAAGGAAAAACCCACCTGAAAGCAGCTACAGGTGATGTACCTCGCATTTATCTCCCACTTTGTTGCTCGGTGGTGTGTTTTTCTCATTCCTGTCATGAACTCGTCTCACACAGACAGTGTGGCGTCACAACTCTTTGGGCTATCTGAAAATCAGCAGTAAACATCAGGTTTTGGTGTCAGCGCTTCAGAATCAAAGAGCAAGGCTTTTTTTTTTCTTTTTTTTTCTCCTGATCTTCAGCTGTTCTATAGGGAGAGGCTCCGGGGTGCAGTCGTGATCATAAACATGCCCCGATGTTCGCAAAGTCGTTGCCTTGCTATATTTATATGCCAATACACCCACCTTTGACTGGAAGCAACAAGTTTCCACTCCTCCTCTGGTGGTTGTTGAAAGCCTGTTTGGAAAATGTATGGAATCACAAGTAGAAGTGGAAGAGGTACATTCAAAGAAAGTCATTGCAACAAAAAAATGTACTGTAATACCTAATTGCAAGTCAGTGCCTGCTGTGCTATGAATATCACAAATTGATGATACCAATCAGTATCTGTGGGTCATTTTTCTTTTAAGTGCAAGCCTTCTATGTATGAAGAAAGACCTTTAAATTCCTAAGTAAATGATTATCAAAATGGTACAATTTCCATATAGATTATAAGGAGTTAGAAGACACTTTTGTTTTAAACCAGTTATGTAGCCTTTATGAAGTGTACCATAATGTATGTGACTGCGAATGTACAAGTTTTTTTTTCTTTTCCTTGTTTCCTCCTCTCTGTCTATCTCTCTGATTCTTATTCTGGTCCCGTAAAACGGGCACGGAGACATTCCTCGAACCAAATGTAAATAAAAAATCCCGGGACCTGAGCATCTCTCACGCGACTCACTCCGACTCGGAACGCCGAGACATGACGACGTGTGTCAAACAAACGCTTTGGAAGTTGGCAAAGTGTTCCCAATAAATGAGTTTCAACATTTGGGAAAGATTCTCAAAACTGGGTCTTGCTTCAGATTTGTCTCGCATTGTTGTGTGAAAGTGGTTCATTTTCACTCGGTTGCCCTTACATTCTGTTTCTTCGACTGCACCTCTTTCCTTCCCAGTACTTAGATCCCTACCAATTTCTCCCATTCCAGCAAGTTCATTCTTCTCCCTATATAATAGTGGATTCTCCATGGTGGATTTGTGGTGGGCTATTTTGGGCTCTGTACTGGCTCCTACCCGCACTGCTGTAATCCAATTGTGAAAGCGTTAATTTTTAAAGCTTTATTATTGAAATTGCTGAGACCTCATTTTCTGATCCTGTCGCCGTTGACGACCGCTGTAATCAGCTAATTCAAGTTATTCCAGGCCATTAAATCGCACGCAGAAATCGGTCTTGGTCACTGAAAAGTGACTGGTGGAATAGAGAAATATCTTATGTATTGAATGTATAGCTTCATGTATGTGTGTGTAGGCTTGCATTCATACAGGCAACCTGTGTTTTCTGTTTACCAAATCCCTAAGACTGTTTTTTTCCTCATTAGCTGTGTGTGTGTGTGGAGTGAGGAGTGACCCACAGGGTGTCCTCACAAAGGGATTTGAATAGAGTTATAAAACTCTGGCTGTGTGTGTCTTTTATTTGTGTTCGGGTCCACATCAGGAATTTTTAGTGGTTGTAAAGCATGTACATGTTTATGACCGGCTGTAGAATCCTAATGTTGTTGTGTAGGGCTGTGCAGTCGCTATGGTGTGTGTACAGTGTATATCTGTGTGTAGGGGCCAATTGAACCATACTTTTAAGATAAGCTCCTCTCCAGTGTCTAATCTGTGAATAGAAGTAACACCCACACGCACACACACATACACTGGTGCACACAATGCAAAAGGGCCTGGACGCACAAACACGACGCTTTTTGACTACTTGGTTGCCAGGAAACTTAGCCTGAGTCTTTGAGAGTGAGGGATAATAAAAGAAAAGAATTGTGTTTGTGTGGGTCTGTCTGTGTGGGTCTGTGTCTTTCTTTGTGTGTGTGTGTGTGGCCTCTGTCACTGTCTGGACTTCTGGGGGCAGTTAGTTAACTCTCTGTGGGAGTGTGTGTGTGTGTGTGTTGCGTTGTGTGTTAGCGTGGATTGCTTCTCAGGCACTGCTGGCTTAGACTCAGCCTCCAGACACAAGGCGGGGACCCTGCTCTCTTCTCACAATCTGTTGAATGTGCTGCAGGCAGAGCCGTCCAAGGCCAGGAGGACCAAACAGAGGCAGACGTTTTTTTTTTTTTTTGAATTGTCATAAAGTGTTTTTACTTCCTAACCAACCTCGCTGCGTCAAGACACGGGAACTATGGGGCAATCTGTTGTGGACATCAATCACGGGCCAAGAGGATGAAATGAGAGCTCCTGGTACGTTTGAATTGAAACTTAGAGATGATGCACTCAGCTGCTACCTATGAATCCTGAGAGTGAGTCAAGTGTGTGTATATTTATATATTTATGTATACACTGGCCAAGGTATTGCCAGTGATGCCACCTGCCCTAAAGCCTGTCATTATACAAAGTTATTTATTCTTACAGTTTCACAATCTGTTGAGAGCAGAATCAGCACATGCAACACTCTACAAGGCTGACCTCGTGATTGGCTATCAACAGCACAAAACGGACTTTGAGATTTCTTTCAAAAGCAGTCTGAAAATACTGCTGTAGATGGAAATCTATGTGAAGTGGATGAATTTGTACCCCGCAAGATTTATTATCGCACTTAGCCCTACCTCCCTGTGTGCAGCCATACAGGGCAGCACCACTGTGATTTTACTTTTATGTCAATCATTCAAAATATTTGAATTTCAAAAATGCCTGCCACTGAAGGATTCTAAGAAGCATTACAAGACTGGTTGAAGTTGATATTTCTTTTTTAGTCAGAGTGACTGCACCCAAGGATTTGGCAGTATAACTTGAATAAATACCTGATAGAAATCCTGTACTGCCAGTTTCAAGAGAGGTGAGTGAGGACTTGAAGAGGGCCAAACAGAGAGAACTCAAGAAAAATAGAAGCAGCCCCCTGAAAAAGGTACAGTATGACAAGTAGTTCTGGTTAGTGAAGCAATATGCTGTATTTTTCTATTCATTAGTTATCCTGTCTTGTATTAAATAGTTCAGCCTCAGCAGGGGGGCTGAATAAGAGAGCAGAAGTTCTTTGTATTTCAGACGTTGCATGCAAATAATTCATGCTCTCTCTATATGCCTCTCAGTGATTGGTACGGAAGGAATTCTTAAGAAATGTTTTAGCTTTGTTCAAACAGCAATGTGTATGTCAGTACAAATGTTCAAACAATTTAGCACCTGAACCCCTGCAGTATCTCCGCTAGTTTTTTACTACACCTGTGAAATCTCACTTTAAGTGAAACCAGCTGTTGTCTCTTGGAAATGAACTCTGAATATATCCTTGTTAATTTGAACTTATTATCATCTTCCCATGTAAAACCGAGGGGAATATATTGTGTGATATAATGCGGATAAAAAAAACGGTGCTGTTTCTTAGCATTCCCCCATTTAATCATTTCCCTTTATGACTGTAGCATATACTTTACATCTTCTATGCTTCTTGTGTACTACTTAAAGTGAATGATGTGGTAAATAAAATGAAGAGTAAACCATGATCTGAAGTCAGTGATTACAGTATAAGCAACCAGCAATATAAACAAAATTCAGTAACTGTTAAAAGAAAGCATTCATGTTTGTTTCCTTGAAAGATGCTATCTTCATGGATCCTATCTCAGTTTGATGTTGTTTTGCTATGATGTATACTATTAGATTATTTCATACAAATGTATATTTGGCTTAAAAGCTACAGTAGGAAAACTGAGTGGGTTTGACATTTCACTGCATCCCTAATTAGCTTTTCTGGGAATGTCAGTGTGTGTGCAGCTCTTGCACCTTATAGAAAACATTAAAGTCTTTTCCATTGTCTTCATCAGAATATTAGTTGATAAAATCAAAGAAAAAAAAACAAACACATCTTAAAGTGTGGCACTGCATCGAGTAATGGCATTGCAACATTTTCTCAAGGGGGCTCTTTTAAGAGCCCAAAATATCTTATGGCTACTGTTTAGGTTAATTTATCAAGCCTTACCTCTTCATGCATACTACTAAGATACTAGCCCTGCAGTGTTTTATTTCGCTTACCTTACATTACAGAGACATGAAATGTTTTGGCTGCCTTCCACAGCCTGTAACCATTTCTAAGACATAATTTGGGGACCCATTTTAATCTGAAACCAGTGTAGGTCCCAGCTTTGCCTTTGAAAACCACCAACCTTTAGGAAATTTCTATTTAAAATTAAATACATCTGCACACTGTTCAACATGCACATGTTTGAGTAGAGTGAAAAGAACCAACAAAAGAATCTTGTAACCCTGCTGTAAGATTATGGTGCCATGACAACCCACTGTGAAACAGATATGGAACCTTATTAAGGGATTACAAGAGCTGAGAACATCTTGCTTCGACATGTAGCACCTAGAGATGTGGGGAAAGTAATATTTGACTGAATCTTCAGCGCAGACTCACACATGACTCACACTGTTTGCCTTCCTGACCTTGTCTGGAACAGCTTTGGGTCAAGATTGATTGACAGGTCTGAGGTGTGGCCATGGGAACAAGGATGGAGGTAGGACAGCTTGAGAACAGGATGGACGTTCAAGACTATAAAAAGCTGCAGAATCTCTTCCTGGTGAGTCCCTTTTTTTCTGTCTCTCTCTGTGTTTTTATCTGTTTATTAATAATCTTGCATTTCAGCACCTCTGGTTCACATGGGAAACACCCACAGGAAGTGCATTACCTTGTACTGAATCTTTGTGTTTACCAGTTGTCCCTCAGCACCACACCTCTAGGTCTCATGAGAAAAGCTTAGGAAAGCTGAGAACTGCCTTCAATTCATTGTGTACTTAGTTGAGACAGACTGTTTTTTATCAGTGTGCAGACATTGTGGAATGTCCCGTAAACCTGTCATCCCTTCTTGATACAGGACACCTCGGGTACATCTCGCTCCTTATCTAGAGCTGAATTCACTGAACTGGCCTGGTCATCAGTCGGGCATGGCTCAAAGGAAGAATACGGACTCCTGTTTGACAGCGTGGTTCTCACTCAGGAGCACCGAGGCCTCCTGTTGGACAGCGAAGCCGTGAAAGAGGAGGGACGCATCGACTGGAAAGGCCTGTGCTCCTTCTTGCTGTTGGAGCTTTCTGACAAAGTGGAGCATGCCAGAGCCAGTAGCATGCCCTGCTGGAGGCCACCGCGCACTTTGACCTGTCCACATCGCGACCCTGTTCAGCAGGTAATTTTGACACTGACTTCTTGGAGTGTCAGGGCTAAAGTTCCCAGGTCTTGCTCTTGGAAGAAGATCCTGGGGCCAGTTGAGTACTCTAAGCTCTTGTGAGTTTGTGTTTCCACTGCACCCCAAAGCCAGCAAACTTCATGCAAATAAAGAGGAGGCATCTATTCATCTTGACGCTGTTATGTTCATGATTATTTTCTACTGAGTTTCTGTGGTGTTGAATTGAGGATGCTAGAAAAGCTAGAGCTGAAAAGAGAGTGATGGAGATCAGCTGTCATGGTAACTGACATGACAAAAGAGAGATTAACTGTCTGTTTTTCTCTGAATTACAAGCCAAACAATCTTTTGATTGAATGACCCTTCAAAAATGTGTTTGCCATCACTGTTTTAAAAAAAATGGCAGGGATGCTACTTCTGCACTGCTTGCAACATATGTTTTACAATCTAGGGATGTTCAGAAATAAAACTCCACTCTAGTGTTGCCCATGAATGCAAGAGCACAGACCTTGGTTGCAGGGCCAATTTCGGGGCCCTGCAAAAATAGTGAGGCAAAAATAGCGATTAGTTCCCTTGGTTTAAACAGGGGTAAGGGTTCCTGGTTCCTCCAAAGGGTTCCTGTGTTCTGGCGACAGTTCCTCCAGTTGCAAAGGGGTTTGAGACAGGGATCAGTAATTTTGTCACAACGGTCAGAAGATGCTGTGTGGTTTAGTTAGAAAGAAATACTTCTTCATGGCTATGTGAAAAACATTTTGACATTGACTGACTTTGTTAAACCTTTCCTAAACAACGTTTCGTCACTAATCCATAGTTTCCAAAACCCTGCTTACGGCATGAAATTGTACGTTATTAAACATTCTGTTCAGAAACACTGGGAAGTGTCAGGGTTGTGCTAATCTAAATGGCACACCTCTTTTTAGATAAATGGCTCTGGACTCCTTCAGTTATACATCTATCAATTAATGTGTAAATGAGGGGGCCCGTATAAAGTGCCTACTACTGTGGATAAAGTGATGGCTCACCATTTTAATCTTTCAGCCCTCAGAGTGTCATAATGTCAGAATGTTGTGTCAGTCGATTTCTAAATGGCTAAAAGGTTTTGAACCCTGTTGTTAAGATCAGACTTTGACAGACAGGATGGAAAGGGCAAAGGAGCGCAGACGAGCACACACACAAGGCGAGTTTGGTCATTGGTGGGAATGTACACTGTAGAATATAGTTTGTACTCAGAGAGAGTTGTTTGTTTGCCATTATCTTACTCTAATATCACTTTGGACCGAATTCAATGGGTGAAAGCCAAGTAACTAACAAGGCAGCCAGAAGACTCAAAGTCCCTTCAGTGATCACTGCCAGTTCAGCGTGGCATGACCTACCTGTATATGGGATAGACAGAATATTGGAAACTCCACATGTAAAAACACTTTCACTGTTAGGTAGCATCACATCACAGTTACAAAGGCAGCTAAGTCATTGATGCTAATTAGCAGCATGTGTCAGCTGTACAAGGCTGCCCTACAAAGGAAAAGGACATAACTTCAGATTGACTCACAAATTAGATTTAGTTATTTATTTACGTATTTATTTTTACAAGTGTTATGTTAGGGACAGAGGGCAATTTTGAAGAGGAGTACAAATTTAAAAAGCTCTTTTACAACTGATTTGACTGAGCATTAACAATAAAAACAAAATTGTCAAAGAGATGAGATGTGGCAAGGACAACCACCTCAAAACTCATGCCAACATTTGTCGTTGTTTCAGCTGTTTCAGTTGTAATAGTTAAATGTATCTCTGACATAGTCCAACAAAAACTGCATCCAAACATACATTTTAATTTTCACAAAATCAGTACTAAAGGCACTGCTGTCGTTAAGAATCTGCTTGTATCAGCTTATGTCCTTGAGCAGAGAAATAAAGCAATATGGTCTGATGAGTCGTCTCTTACCCTTTTTCTTACATCTGGATTGGCTAACTTTTAAAAAGCTGAAGGATGCCTTCACCTCGAAATGTCTGCTGCCAACTTTTAAGCACCATGGATCTCTCATCTCATGGGAGACATTAGCTCCAATTATTGCTCTGCATGGCTCTGTAATGGCCAAGGAATGGGCGGTCATTTTACAGGACCACACTGTTTTCTCATGATTCTGCCATATTCCGAGATGATAATGCCCCCGTACACACTGCGAAACAAATTCAAGAGCGGCTTCATTAACACCAGGTTGAAGTCAAACACCTTCCTAAGCCTCCCCTAGTCATCTGAAGCTCTTTGAGCCTTTATAGGAAGTAACTTTCTATCTCCTTCATCCCTCAAAGAACTGGAGGCTTTCCTTCCTGAGAAAAAGTGTGTATGTAGTGGGATAATGATCCCACTACACACACACACCTCAGGACCGGTGTGACAGTATTCCAAGGAGCATTAAAGTTTTTCTGAAGGTAAAGATTCGCCCTACACTTTATCAATTTGATTTTCATGTATTGTGAGGTATTTATGCAGATAGAAGGTGTTTCCGTTATGCTTTTCTCTAGGTCAAAGCCACAGATTCATTTTTGTCCGACAGCTCCACTGATCATTGCAGTTTTTGGTTCAAGGCTCAGTCCCGAGCTGTAGCAGTGTTATGTTAGCATTTAAATACGCATGAGAAACCATCAGAGTCATCCAACACAATGTGGGATAGAGTTTGAACTAAATACGCTATGACAAATAATCATTTTAATCACTGTGCGAAGACACTTTACACACAAAGTCACAGGAGGGTGACAAACATGAAGTCACTCTTCCCAATGAATATGTTCACACCAAAGTGGTGGTTTGAACTGATTATCATCAGACTCCGAGTAAAGTACTTTTGTCACAAAGTGCATTACGGCAACAAAAAGGAAATGTACAAACAAATCGCAGAGAAGTCACTTTGAAACTTGTCATGTCATTTTGTTTTCTCAACTCTTCAGAGGCTCTGTTCAGGTTTACTGTATATAGGAGTGTGAGACACAACATTTTAAACTCAATCCGTCTTTCAGTGAGCCAGACAAGAATAAAATAGAAAGAAGAAGTTGGGCTGTGTGTGTGAAAGGAAATAGGCAAAAAATTGTACAAAACAGCTGTAGGGAACAAAAAGATAAAAAGATGGAAAGGCAGATAGAGGAGACAGAAGTCACGACAAGCTTTCCTTGGACTTTTCACATCAAAAGTCATCTGTAAAGAGCCGCACGTTGTCCTGTCCTCTGTTCTCCTCAGGTGTTGTTCCTGCAGAGTTCAGGTCAGTACCTGACGGTGAGTAAGAGGGGAACTGTGGTGCTGCGGGCCGGAGACGACCTGTCCCTCCTCCACGCACATCGACTACAAAACAACACAGTCAGACCCAAAGACCTCTGGGTCACAGACATGGTGCTGCTGCACAACGTACACAAGGTGAGCACCTTGAGACGGACACGCCGACAACAACTGATCAGCTGCTCAGCCAGTGATGGAATTCTGGATCCATGTCCTTATGAAGGGTCTTGATGCAGAGCGTACACAATTGGATCAAATGTCATTCATATGAATGAATCCAAAAAATCAATAATTGATAAGTAGTCTCAAGACAGACATCCTGCTGCACAAGATATACAAGGCAAACAAACATGTCTGTCAGTCAGTAAATAATTGATCAGTGGTTTTGGTTAATGGCGTCGTGGACAGGATGCTGATGCATAATGTTCAAAAAGTAAACACTCATTCATTCTCAGTAATCAACCCATCAATTATTGATCAATAGTTTTAATTAGCAGACTTTAATCATCAGAAAGCCATCATCGCTTTCTGGGTGACAGATGATTCTGTTGTGTAACACACATCAAGTGTTTTCCAGCTGGCTGTCAATCACTTCAATAACAGGATGATTATCGGGCATGTTATTATGGTATAATTTGATTTTTCAGTTATTGAAATTTGAGATGAAGGCATGGATGATATATAGCAATGCGACTGCGCTCTTCCCCCGTTCTCTGTCCCTGTCTATATGCATGTGTCTCTCTGTTTCTCATACGCTGCCTTCTCATACTCATTCCTTCGCTTTTACTCATTCATCCCTATTTCTCTCTCTCTCTCTTCTCTCTCTCTCTGTCTGTTCTTCAGATAGCCGTGTCTTTCACAAGCAAGGAGGTGTGTTTTTATGATATACTGTCCAAACAGGAGTTCAGCTGCAAGTACAAGCTCCAGGTAAGAGCCACACACATCATGTCGGGCCTTCAGGACAGCCAACATCCAGTCAAAGATGGGACTGTGCCTGTTAGAAGCACTCCAGGATTGAAATATAGCTGATAGTAAAGGGTAACAACCAGCACAATGTATGCTAAAAGATCCGAATGACAGCAAATTCATCACCTTTCAGAGGATGTTTAAAATTTTAAGTTTTAAGCCTGTTTTTTCCCTGATGGCAAAATGGTTTTAATGAGAGAGACTGTTATTTTTGGCCCATATAAAAAGTCTTTCGGCATTATTTAAGGGTTGCAGGGCTGATATCCACGGTGCTGCTGCAAACACAGGCAAATTCAGGTCAGTCAGTCGGGTGAGACATTTAAATTCTCGACAGTATTTTGGACTTTTTCACATTCTGAAGTGTCACAGCTTGCAATTAAAATGGATTTAATTGGTGGTCTATGTCACTGATTTGGAATCTGAACCGTAATGTTGAAGTAAGAAAAACCGCTCATAGTTATTCACAAATAAAACACTGACAAGTCACAGGTTTTCAGTCCCTGTGCTGTTAAACCCCCAAATGAGCTCCGGAGCAACGAACTGCCATCAGATGTTAAATAAGGAGATGAGTTGAGTTCGTCTGTGTGCAGTTAAAGTGTCACATATTCTCAAAATAAATATATCTGTTTCTGGAAGACTGCAGGGTTTGTCACAAAGCGCATCGAAACAACCAAACATTATAAAGACCAAGGGCCGATCAAAAAGTCCAAGATAATGTTCAGGAGGACAACCAATCAGGATTTGGGCATAAAAACATCCCAAATTTTGACTATTTCTCAGTCTGAAGGAGCAAGAGATCCACAGCTGAGAGGGAAAAAAACAAAACCTGGGTGCTTCACAATGCTGACCTTTATAGAAGAGTGGCAAGAAAAGAGCAATTGCAAAAAAGAAGAAGTATATCTTATCCCATATGTAGTTTGCCAAAAGCCCTGCAGCAGACAGCAAATATGGGGTAGAGTTCTGGTGGGATGAGGCCAAAATTGGACCTTTTGGGCCTTAGCACAAAATGCTGTTTGTGCCACAAAGCATCACCCTGAGAACAACATGATGCTACCATCACATACTTTTCATGGGCCAGGACTGGGAACCTGAAACTGGTCAGGACTGAGGGTAAGATGGATTGAGCCAAATAGAGGCCAATTCTAGAGGAAAACCTGTCCCAGTCTGTAAGAGACTTCACCCATACCACAAGGACCCTAACCACACAGCCGGAACTGCACTGGCGAGGTTTAAAACCAGATATTTAAATGACCCAGTCAAAACCCAGACTTCAATTTAATTGCGAATCTGTCGCGAGGATTGAAAATCGCCGCTCTCCAGCAGCCCTCATCCGACCTGACAGAGCCTGGTCAATTTTGCCAGCAAGAATGGGCAAAAATTGCAGGATCCAGAATTGCAAAGCTGGTACAAAACTTGCCAGAGACTCACAGCTGTAATCACAGCCAAAGGTGGTATTGACTCAGAGGGAATCGTTATACAACCACCAAATGTCCCAATTAAATCAACTCGAATTCCAGGTTGAAGTCTGGACGTCCAAGAGGGGTGAATTCTTGCCTGTGCCATATCAAACTTCATCATGTTTTACCGCACTTGAGAAAATGATTTTCTCCAGTTCATGTCTGTTCTGTAATGAGCAGTATCAAATAAAGTCAAACTCCTATCTAACTTTATTCATAAGGCACCACAACGTACCTGTGAATTCTCCCAATCCCATTATCCACTTGAAAAAACAGCCGATGCACCATCAGCATGAATATACTGTAGGACTGTGCAGACTCCTTGTTATATATTCTGTTTTCTCACTGCTGTTGTGTTGCCCTTTGTTGTCATCATATATTAGCTGCTGCACTTACTGTAAATTGCTCTGGACAAGAGTGTCAGTCTGGATTCCTAAAATGAAATGCAAATGCACACGGACTTATGAAACATGGCCTGTCACCTCTTCTTCAAGGGTTTGAAGTTTACACCCTGGTGTCTGGACTACTGGGTGCATCCCTCCGACCACGACCAGGCTGTGCTCGCCATCGGAGACGTCGGAGGACAGGTGATGGAAATAATAGAAAGAAGGAAAGGAAGCAAAAATAGAGAGTGGAAGGAGGAGGAAGAAGAAGAAGAAGAAGGGAGAATGTAGCTGCGAGATTCTGTATTATTCTGTGTATAAATCTTGTGTGTGTGTGTGTGTTTTCCAGGTCAGCACGCTGTGTTTCAGCTCAGCCCAGATCTCTCTGTTTGAGAGAATCGGTCCGAGGGTGGAGTCAGATTCCACTGACATCATCGAGTGGGAGGAGCTTGTCAAAGGAAGGCACCACTGCTGCTACGTACTCAAATACCGGGCGCACGCTGCAGCCTGGGTTCGAAGAGGTCGGCATTACAAGCACGCATACACACACATGGGGTTCATTTGAAGACCTTGTTACTACACCCACACACATATATGCATATACTCTATCTCCCTTTCTGTCTCTCCCACTCTCTTGCTCTGATGTTCACCCAGTGAGCTTGTATGTTAGAAATACACACACTCCTGCTTTATTGGAGCTATAGATCTTTGTTATTGTAGTCGTACTGTATGTAAATGACAAAGCCACTACATAGTGTATGTGTGCATGGATGAATGGATGATCTATTCCTGTTCGTTTCATTTTTATGTCATTCTCTGGAAGTTAGAACAGCAATGCAATGTGACTCTTTTGATTGTATAGTTTGACTATGCACACTTTTATCTCCCCACCTGACATCAACAGTCTCAGAAGGGATTCTCCAGGTCAAAATCCTCAAAAATGGAGATCTGTCATCTATTCGTCAAGCCGTCCTGTATTTTGTATTGAAAAAGTTTGGAAATCTCTGTTTTAGATCACAGAGAACAGAGGACAGAGTGCTGCTGCTTTTCTATACCAGTGAGTCAATTTCATTGCAGTGAAACTGAATGAAAATGAAATCCAGTGTGGCACCCTGAGTCCTGAGGACCAGAACTGAAAACGGAACACCACACACACACACACACACACACACATACGCCTTCACACCTGGGATGACAGCCACTGTCAGCATTTGCCTACTCACTTTCTCACCATCACCACAGTAATGGCTTATGCAACATGATGGAAATGCTTGGGTGTGTCTTTGGGTGGTTGTCACTGATTACGCATGCGCGCGCACACACACACACACACACACACACACACACACGCACGCACACACATACACACAGTGAGTCCTGAGTCACCCACTTTAGCCGAGCCCGTTCTGGCAGCCTGTGTAAGGAAGAGGTCGCTGAGTTGTGTGTTGATTGCATCATTTGGAT
Source organism: Holocentrus rufus (assembly GCA_900302615.1). Taxonomy (NCBI): domain Eukaryota; kingdom Metazoa; phylum Chordata; class Actinopteri; order Holocentriformes; family Holocentridae; genus Holocentrus; species Holocentrus rufus. Next base: position 6,284 of record OMLF01049052.1, on the reverse strand, counting down.
AGAGTCCTTCTCGAGAGTAATTGGGCTGTTTGATTATGATTCAGCAGCGGCAGCGCACTGAGCCTAGCAGGGCTGAAAGGGGAGATCCTTACAACGGGGGAAAACAAGAATAAAGCAGTTATAAACAAGCACAACAAATGGGAAAACAAAGAAAAAACAAGAAAAGGGGGAACAGAGGAGACAATGCCAGAACATTAAAAAGACTGGTTAATTGAAATTTTATAGGCTGTGTGCACGCATGCATATGTGTGTGTGTGTGTGTGTGTGTGTGTGTGTGTGTGTGTCTGTGTGTGTTTGCGTACCTCTGGGGTGCTAGCGCTGTTCTTTTGAAGTTGCCCACCCTGCAGTGTGAGTGGGCTGTTTACCATTAGACATGGCTGGTTAGCCAGACCTCCAAACCTTGAGGCTCACAGGCCACCAGAGAGAGAGAGAGGTGTGTGTGTGTGTGTGTGTGGGTGTGTGTGTGAGGAGGGGGGAGGGGGGCAGCACAGAGAAAAAAATAGGGAGGAAATTAGGAGGAAATTGGGATGGACACAGACCCGTAAGGACAAGGAAGGAGACATTTAAGAAGCATGGTTTGCCGTGTGTGTGTGTGTGAGAGAGAGAGAGAGAGAGTAAGAGAGAATGAGAGAGAAATGCATTTACATAACCTCATAGTATTGTGATCAAAGAAGAACACGTAATTAAGACTGTATGTTACGGCGTCGGCAACATAAAATCTGACAAATTGTGCAGCGATGTCTTGTAGAGGACAAGAGGTTTGCTTTGATGTTGATGCAACTCCTGCCCTTCCGCTTTTAATTCCGAACTCTCAGTGAAGTGAAATGTGGCCCGCAACGCCGGTGTGACACGCCTAAGACAGACACTGCATCACAAATAGTTGAATCTGTGCGTGTGTGTGTGTCAGTGTGTGTTACTGAGTAAGAGAGGGTGACTCATAAACCGATGACGATTCCTTGGATGACGTCTGAGAAACCATTGATCTTTTAATTCACGGGTCTGCGAAAAGATGTGATGTGTTAAATGCAATCAAACGTAATTATTTGCTCTCCCGATATGCCAGCTCTTTGACCTGAAACTGTCACATGTCATCTCACACCCAACACTTATTTGTGCAATCTGAGAAAGCTAAGCCACCTCTAATGGAGATTTGTGCCATCCAATTTAGCTGTTCTCAGTCAAAGCGTTAATTGAGATAGATGGTGATTCAAGATCCATTACGCTTTCTGTAATACCAAGTGAGAAAATCAAACCAACTCTTATTAGGCCTTATGCTATGCTATGCTGAGCCCCCGTGGTTTGGCTGGTTTACGAGCAGGGCTCCAGTCAATGCACATTTCAGGAAGTGACTTTCCTTTATTGAGAACATTTTTCCATCAGAAGGCAGTCATATCCAATCTGCGAGGAAATCATTTAAAACGAAAGTTGTGTCATCCCCCGAATATTTTGCAATTTTGTTTTTACACTTTTGAATTTGGTGTAATTAAAGCTAATTTGTTTCCACCCCGCTATGCAGATGTTGCCAGCAACTCGGAGAAGTTGCTTGGAAACTTTTGATGTCTATTGTCAGAAGATTCTAGTAATCTATTTCCTATTACCATATTCCTCAAGTAACTGCAGCACAGAGTCTGGTAAAACTGCCTTTTCTTTCCATGCACCTTTAAAGGAAACCTCTGGTCAGATGCCTGGCATTGCCTTGATGTAGACTGTGTTATGAACTTTGATATTACAGATCAGATATTCTTTCTCCTAACACCCTTTTAATTATTTTGTGTGAATTTTTTTTTGCAGTATGTAACTTGTAGCTCTCTGCTGCCTTCTTTACCAGGGACCTTCCTGGATAAATAAAGGGTGACTAAATTAAGGATGGATAAATAAAAAAAAATGAATAAATAATTTCATAAATACAGTTTTTTGTGAGGCATTAGCTTTGGATTGTATTTTTGTGCTCAGACCTGCATTTAAGAACAACAGTCTAGAGCGCCTGATGCGGCACTAAAACATTGTAACTGCAGAATAGATCCACACTGGGAAACTTACAATGGCTTCCGCTTTGCAACAGGATCCACATCACAAAACAACCAATTTTGCTGTGCAGGGGGCCAGTGAAAGTGCCTGTCTGTTGTACTGTCTACCTCCAGATTCAAGCCTGATTTGAGATTATATTAGATTATGCCAGACACTTTCTCTTTCTCAGTCACTCCAGGTGCGGAACATGCTAATCATCTGCACAATTAGTTTCCTTTCTTGTCCTGTTTTACCTCCTTCAGTGTGTTTCCTGGGCTCGCTGGAGGCCTTTGTGTCCTGCAGCACCAGCCCGCAGAGCAGCATGGTGATCGCCTGGAGGGAACAGGACAGCAGGAATCTGCGAGTCACCTCTTTCAGCACACAGAGGGGGGTGTGGGACATGGACCACCACCCAGGACTCAACCTGATAGGTGGAGACAAACTCACACAAGAATGTGCATATATCTTTTCATACATATTCACATGTTCATCGGCTGTATATGCATTTATGATGTTGCAAGGATGAGGAAAAAGCATGTGTTGATTAGCTCGCAGCACATGCTAAAGTTGAAGGAAAATTCCAGCCTAGAACGCATAAACACTGTCTTAAATCTTGCATTGGCAATGTACATTGTGTTTCTGGTGCTGTTTTGCTGTCGCTGATGATGTTTGTTGTTGTTGATGTATTTTTGTTATTCTGCTGCTAACAAGCCAACTCTCCCTGCAGTAGGAAACGGAAAATCTTCCTTGTAGATTCACTGATTTGCTGCAGTGTTAAACAAACACATAAGGAGAAATACAGCATAGGAGAGGGCGAGCTTACTTCTGTCTCCCATTAAGCCCCATTGTAGTCATGCTGCAGCTGCTCTCTATGTGCATACTGTTTGCCGATCTTACCAATGGAAAACAGAATTACACCCATCAACAAACAACAACTTTCACCATCACAGTTGCTGCTGTTTGTTTAGCTACGTCATATGGTTCGTTTGTCCGATTGGACGAGTTAGCCGATGATAGACAGATGGTTGATCCAATCACCCGCTACATATTTTTGTCAATGCCTGTTGCTGCTGCCCTTGTGCCAAATGGTTTGAACCCATGGTTTGTCTAGACTCTGTTTGGTAAAGTGAACAACAGAAACAAAATCAGACCATGGCCTGTCAGAGATGCAGTGTAAGTCACCAATCCTTGTTTCTAAATAGTGTTAATGCGTCTTATAGTGGAATTTTCCTTTTAAGTTCTACATTACTGCATGCTTAAATAGCCTCTCAAAAAGTGTGCACTATCACAAATAGAGGGTGTGCAGGGATTTCCTGAATAAAGAAAAAAAAAGCATGTTCTTATTCGGACCTTTGCACCATAAATTTGCCTCACATCTCTGGAGAGGCTAGATCAATGATTATTTAACCTCACTGTGATTTGTTGCACCTAGTGCGTCCACTGATTTGATACATTGTGGTTGGCTGTAGCCACAGCAGGTGTGGACCATCGGGTTTTGCTGTGGAACCCCTACGTGACCTCAGAGCCGGTGGGCGTGCTCAGAGGGCACAAGAACTCCGTCACTGCTGTGCGCTTCATACAGGCCAAGAAACAGCTGCTGACTTACTCCAAAGACAAGGTATGGCTGTGTGTGTGTATGTGCTTGTGTGTGTGTGTGTGTGTGTGTGTGTGTATGTGTGCAGACTTTATGCTAGATGACACATGACAAAAGGTGTATATTTTAAGCTCTTTTTATATACCATAGTATGCAAGAAAAATGTGTTAAAGCTGCAGTTTAAAACACTAATCTGTCATTGTCATATAAAATGTGATACTTTGGTTTAATTACTGTAGGAAAAAAGAGACTGTGCTGGAGATGATTGATTTGCTCCATTTCACACCTGTGGTAATGATAGAGCTAGTCCCCTCCCTGTTGTACCGCTGCTTGTGTTTGCTCTCTCCTCCGGGTTTACCAAAGAGGATAAACATTTTAGAAATGATTTTTCCATCAGCCTTTGGCTCATTCCACCATCTGCCACTGCAAGAGGGACTGAAAGCTTTAGCTCCAGTTGAAGCTGAATCAACAGCAACCCCCTCCCTTCTCCTGTGCCGTAAAGCAATTTCCCTTTGGTGCTGTAAAGCAATATAGCAGAGTTTGTGTAAAATCTGACTCAGTTGCACACAATAAAAAAGTGCAGCATACAGGTCATCAGAGGCTGCCATGATTCTCAGCCATGGTCTCATTTGTTTACAGTAACCATGTGAATGTGTCAAAATTAAAGGTACCATCGTTGAAATTGCAAAAATGAGGATTTGGACTCAAAGAAGTGGAATGAGTATGGACTGAGCATTAGACATTTGGTCCAACTATGAGAACCAAGCAGACTCAACCATAAAATTCGGTAGTTGTTCCATGCGTTTTTCGGTTGAGTCTAAACCTTTATTGATTATTTTAGCAATATGGCAATAGTTCACTGATGTTGAAATGTTAGACACAGCATTTTTATGTTTCGTGAAATTTCATGGACTTTCCCTGTACATGTAGCGGTTCTCACAGACTTCTTTCCTTACATAAAAACACACAGGCACACTCACACACACTACTTCACCTTTACCTCCACCTCGATACCCCCGACCCCTTCTTTTATCCTCTCCAGGTCCTGTGTCTGTGGGACGTGACCAGCCAGCTGTGTATTCACCGTCTGGCCGGCGTCTTCCCAAAGACCCAGGAGAACACGCGCACCCTCCTGTTCCTCCACGAGGAGCAGCAGCGCCTCCTGCTGTCCTTCAACAGCCTGCTCCTCCTGCTGGACACCAGGAAGGAGGAGAGGAGGAGCAGCCATGAGCACCCCGTTACCTGTGTTCTCTATAATAGTCTGTTCAGACAGGTACGCACATCATATAGTTCTCTGTGTCTTCGTAAGTTCCTTGGGGTTTCCATCTCTGTCTGTGTTTCTCTTTCTTGACTCAAAGATGGAGGATGGGCAGAGTCATGTAGCAAGGGACAGGAAGGGATGATCACGAAACTGTATCTATAGTACAGAGTTCCCAGTTGTAGCAGCAGTGGTGGTATTTCTAGTAAATGAAGAGATCACAAAACAGGAAGGTTGACAACTCACCAGTGACAAGCACCCCAAGTTTTGTATACAGTAAAATCATTTGGCTTGATGGATCATACCTGAAGATCAAGCAAGGGACCATGGATTGGGCTCCATCATTGGTCTGTCAGTCTGTCCATTCATTTCTGAGCTTCTGCTGGTCTGTTTCGGACAAATGTTTTGGGGATGATGGAATCTGACACTGGGGTTGGGCATTTTGAATGTAAACCTGATTGGCCGGCCACAGCGTCACCATCAGGCCAACAGAGCCCAAAACTTCACACTCAATGTCTCAGAGACTGCTGGGTCAAAATTTGATGAACCTTTGGGGAATGATGTGTTTTTACATTGATATCCAGTATGCACAGAATGAAACTGATTGGCCCACCACAGCACCACCAACAAATAAACAATAAATAATTGAATAAATAAATAAAACCAACACTCAGGGTGAGTTGCACCAGTATGTGTGGGACATCATGGTCAATGCTGACTTGTTATCATTTGGCTCAGTAGGGATTCAGTGGAATCATAATGACTCATAATATGTTTTGATATTACTGCTTTGATTTAGTTTGATGTCAGTTTGGTTTGATATCACTTTGACAATAAATAGTCCAAGTCTGAAGAGATTTCACAAAGGAAAAATGAATCCTACATGTGTGTTTCATCCACCCCCTTCCCCCATCCCATGGCGTGATTTCAGTTGCCCACAAAAATAACACAAAACAAACATTAGCTAATGCATCTCCTAGTTTTGAAGACTGAAGAAAAACACTCACTCTGTCACTTTTTTTTCTGTGTTTATTCCCATGTGACAACAGCTGCAGCCACTTCTTTTCCTCTGTGGTGGCTTAGCACTAAAATGGAGTGAAACGAAGCGTGGAGAATGGTTTGGCTACGTGAAACTCATTAATAAACACATAACTGGATCCTGCCTTCCTTGCAGCATTAAAATATATCAAGCTCTTTTGATGCTTGATATGCTCTCTCTCTCTCTCTCTCTCTCTCTCTCTCTTTCTCTCTCTCCAGGTGGTCAGCAGTGACGCTGCCTCCTCTGTGATCTGCTGGCTGGCTGACACAGGCCAAAAGGTCAAGCAGTTCCACCGTTGCCATGGCGATGCCGAGATCTCCGCCATGGCCCTGGACGGCACGCAGACACGGCTGTTTACCGCCGGCACTGACGGAGAGGTCAAAGTA